>VZTV01085161.1:14201-27850 GCA_013400875.1 Anhinga rufa | reverse complement strand
GAGATGCCCTTTTCTCTGGGCCCTGTCCCAGTGACTGTCCTATCCTTATTGTGAAAAACTTTTCCCTCGTCCCTCCCTGGAATTTGCAGAGTTTGCTGTTTCTGTCCCCATATCCTTTCACAGTGTGCCCTGGAGGAAGAAGTCTCTTTCCATCTTCCTGACAGCCTCGCATTACACAGCTGAAAACAGCAATAAATTCCCCACACACTCCTCAAGTCTTCCCTTCTTCAAGCTAAACAAACCCATCTCTCAGCTCCATATTGTGTGTACCAGCCCTCTGGCCATCTTGATAACCCCTCTGCTGGGTTTGCTCCAGTATGTCAATGTCTGTCTTGTACTGGGAAGCCCAAAAGCAAGACACAGCGCTCCAAGTGTGGTCTTGCAAGTGCTGGATTGAGAGGAATTAAACACTGAGGTCATGCCTGGTGCATTCTGTCTGGGAGAGAAGGGCATGTTCCTGAAGGGTGCTCAGATTGCATTTTCAGAATGAATATGCAAAGTGAAGGGATTGTATCTGAAGCTTCCATAAGTCAGAAACCTGTGAACGAGATGCTCCAGGCCAGGAAGTCTTCATCAAAGTGTTACTGTGTTATTGTCCTCTTGTGAACTTCGTTGTTAGCTCAAAATTTCTGCCATTCCTGCCTTCATGTCCTCAGGATGAGTACAGGGAAGGAAGGTCACTCAGTAACTAATGGAAGCCTGATCAACAGGAGACTATGGGTGTGTGTTGCGCTTTCTAAGAGACTGAGTATAGTGTATCAAAGGGTATCAAAGTATCAAAGGGTAGTATTTGGCCTGCTTGTTTCTTGAATGAGTTTGGCTGTTGGGCTGCTTAAGTACTGGCTGAAGAATGTCTATGAGCTGCCCCTCTTTGTGGAATTATGCCACGGTCTTTAGTGGGTCTTTTGGTACTGCTCCTCAGACTCACAGTATTTACACCAGCACCTTTGGAATATCATGCTAGTGCAGTTTTCACTGTGCATAATATGGGGCTGACATGGCACAGAGATGCAGGGCATGAAACTTCAGTTTAGATGCTTTGGGTCATAGCTGTTGTTTTCTCTAGCAAGGGTAGGGCTTTTGACATTTGCTCTTTGTTTTCAGTCTGCCCAGAAGGTCTTGTGGTATAAATGGCAGTAGGGCTGTGCAGAACTGGGCTGCATCTTGCCTCTGCCAAGAACATCCAATGAAGACATTTTTGATAGCGTGTGAGTAAGAGAGGAACAGATGTGTCTGTTGCACCTTCTTTGCTGTTTTAGCCATGGTCTCCTGTTTCATTTTGCTTATTAACCATGCAGATATGGTAGGAATTTTGTTACATTCCCAGTCACATTAACTGTTAAAGGTAAAAAAGATCAGTCATCCTCAAGGTACTGCCCTTGTCTCTCCTGTTATCTTAGTCAGGTCCTGCTGAATTCTGTGCAGGTTTCATCTAACAAGATGACCCTTTTTAAAGACTCCTTAAAGAGCTTGGTCTTGTTCTCCAAAACAGAGACTTTCACAGTAACATTTATGCTAAATTGTCATTACTTATTTAAAGGGACAAACTTTGGTTTGAAAGGCCTTGGAAGTAGGTTCTGAACTGTATTAAACCAAACTATCGCAATAGCTTTAGATTCAGTCAGAAGAAAGATCGCTGCACTTCAGCTCTGCCAGTTTCCACCCACTGCACTAGTCAGAAATCACTGTGTAGCCTTCCATGAAATTTGCATGTTGCTTTCTTGAGGAATGGGAACATAGGTTTCCAAAACATCCTTGTAAAAGTGTTTGCTAGTGATGGCCATTTTTTCTAAGCTCTTTGTGTGGGCTAAGTGCATCTACTTTCTGTATGACAAGTAACTGCTTGAAAATGATTAGAAAAAGAAAAGCTGTGGGCAGTAGTTCAAAGTTGCTGATAGGGTAACCATCACTCTTCTAATGCATTGCCCATATCTCGTGTCCCGTCAAGCTGCCTTCTTGCACTGCTTTGGTGTGTTTCTGGATTCTCTTTCATTCAGGGAGCTGAGGGATGGCCTACCCAGCTCTGTTACACGTGCCTGTGATTGCAGGGTGACTCTGGACGTGTATGTCACTCTGATGGCAAACTGCAGAACCCAGCCAAGGAATTCGGATCTTGAGTATGTGCAGGCACCTGAATGCCAGGAGTGGACTTAGGGGCACAACGTGCAGAAGAGTAGTCTTCACCGAAAGTTAATTCTTCTTTCAGAACTTGTAAAAGGCTTACAGGAATTAAAGGTTGGAATTTATTTCTGTTAATGATTTCTCTCCCCCTTTCATAGTGCAGTTGTGCAACACCTCTTGGACTAAATAAATCTCGCTTTAGTTATCAAGCATTCTTATAGTAGTTAGAGAAGCCCTTTGAGAAATGGGCAGGGTTTTGGCATCATTGACCTGCACTGCCTTTTTTTGACTTGAGCTTTTTGAGGATTCTTTGTATTTTCCATGAATATCTTGGGGATGCCCAGCCAAGCTAACTGGAAAAAGTCATTAACTAAGAGAACATAGCACAAAGGAAGGGCAGCCAAGAATCCCTGCACTGACTTCAAGGTGGAACAAAAGTGAGAAACTTTTGAAGATAAGACATTTTTTGAAATAATCTTCTGTGTGACGTGGGAAAAGGCTATGTGTGACGAAGCCCCCAACATTTGCCTACTCCTAGAGTAGGCATACAGGTTTATTCTGTGCAAACCATTCATCTTTCCTGAAGAGAGATCACAGCTCAAGCTGTATTTCTGCCAGGTGACTTGCAACCTACTTCTGGTTTCATTGTGATACTTGCAGAATCCAGGATTTGGCCTGACATGTAGTGAGCTCTGTCTGCTCTACCTGTTTTCTGGTGGCTGTCAGCATGTGTTTTGGCAGGATGATGAACGGAAGAAAACAGCTGGTTATCAAAATCACTTGGCTTATTTTGCAGTGTTGTGTAGAGCAAGTGACTTGAAGCCAAGTGCAAATTCTCCTTGGAGATTTTCAACTGCGCTAGGGAAATTTTTTTCTAGTATAAGCTGGCAGTGTAGCCAGCTATTGTAACAGTAGCCCTCCTCCAGAAATTCTTCTGGAAGTAGAGCACAATAGGAGTGGGCACTTGGTAGTACACGTAATAAAAATCTATAAGCTCCATTTTGCAAGTCTGTCGTGACGACACAGCGGTATGATATCTGTTTTGACTCCACAGAACTGAAAGGATGGCCTCTGCCAGGACAGGTGGCTTTTTGCAGTGCGGCACTCGCAAGGATAAACACTGGAATTCATAGATTCCTGGAGGAGTAATTTCATAATGCTGATGAGTTTGCCTGCCATACTGCTTTGTGTTTTGAACACTTCTTGTTTTCAACTGTCAGTACACTTAGTGTTAACACAAACCCACCAAAAATCCCATTGGCTAATGGTAATGTACCCTTTGGGGAACAGCTCTACTGCCATCGTATGCCACGCTTAATCCACAGGTGAAGACCTAAGTGCGAATTCAGCTCTTATCTGCTGTGTAACTTCCAAGAGTATATCGAGGCCTCATTCCTCAGTTCAGCACTAGTTTAACATGCGTTACTGTTTTTTTATTGTGTTTCCTAGGAGCCAACATCTTTCTTACCTCATCTGGACTGATTAAGCTAGGAGACTTTGGCTGCTCAGTGAAACTGAAGAACAACACCCAGACAATGCCTGGAGAAGTGAACAGTACTTTGGGGACTGCAGGTAAGGGAGCATGTGCTGGGCAGATACTTGCCCAGTTCCCATAAAAGAAGATACCTCTGCCAGAAGTCAGGGCTGGTATGTTTCAGAGAAACTTGATTTTACCTTAGCTAGTTAGTTGGGCTTTACATCCAGAAGCCAACAATCACTGAATGATGTAACTGGAAAGATAAAATTGTACTTGTCTGGTAACTATAAAGATGCTGGAGCTTGTGTTTTCTGGGGTTGTATCTTTCTCTGCAGCCTTACTGAAACAGTACTGTTCTTACTGAACAGCTGCTTAATCTATTTTTAAAAAATGAAAATAACTGAAAGCATATACTGAACCAGCCTTTCCACTATCACTTTTCAAATGCGAAGAGAGTTATGCTGCAAACGTGTCAAAGAAAAAGAAGCCTGCAAATGACAAAACTTAGCAAGAAAACTGAGTGGTAATGCATTATAGATGTATTAAAAAGCATTTGGTTTGCCCAGTTAATCACTTAATGTATACTGTTCCTTCTGCTGCATGAACTGATGACATCATATGTATTATTTCAAAGCGTACATGGCTCCAGAAGTAATTACTAGAGCTAAAGGAGAAGGGCACGGACGGGCAGCAGACATCTGGAGCCTGGGCTGTGTTGTTATAGAGATGGTCACCGGCAAGGTAGGGATGTTTCATGTTCTGAGTGAGTGCAAACTGTTCTTAGCAGTTTCTCTGGTCCCACTCCCAGCAATTTGTCACACTTAAGTCTGCAAGCACTGGGGTGGTTTTTAATTTCCTGGGGTACAGAAATATACACTCTGTTGGATAGCAAGTTACTCTGGAAACCTTGCACTTAGCAATTCTGTCACCTGTTGCAGAGGCCTTGGCACGAATATGAACACAACTTCCAGATCATGTATAAAGTGGGGATGGGTCATAAGCCTCCTATTCCTGACAAAGTGAGCCCAGAAGGGAAAGACTTCCTTTGCCACTGCCTGGAAAGTGACCCAAAGATGAGGTGGACGGCCAGCCAGCTCCTCGATCATCCTTTTGTCAAGGTTTGTCTCGTGGCTTTGGCTACAAAGACTGTAGATGGGGATTGGTAACAACTTCTGGTTGGTTTCATCATTTGCAGCTATGCCACAGGGCTTTGTATCACGGTGGGAGGCTGGTATGAAGTTGTGGTGGGTTTACCCTGGCTGGATGCCAGGTGCCCACCCAAGCTGCTCTATCGCTCCCCTTCCTCAGCTGGACAGGAGAGAGAAAATATAACAAAAGGCTCATGGGCCGAGATAAGGACAGGGAGATCACTCAGCATTACCGTCACAGGTAAAACAGACTCGACTTGGGGAAATTAGTTTAATTTATTACCAATCAAATCAGAGTAGGATGATGAGAAATAAAAAACTAAATCTTAAAATACCTTCCCCCATCCCTCCCTTCTTCCCAGCCTCAACTTTACTCCTGATTTTTTTTCTACCTCCTTCTGCCCAGCAGCGCAGGGGGACGGGGAATGGGGGTTGCGGTCAGTTCATCACACTTTGTCTCTGCTGCTCCTTCCTCCTCAGGAGTACTCCTCACACTCTTCCCTGCTCCAGCGTGGGGTCCCTCCCATGGGAGACAGTCCTCCATGAACTGCTCCAGCGTGGGTCCCTCCCACAGGGTGCAGTCCTTCAGGAACAGACTGCTCCACCACAGGCTTCCCATGGGATCACAGCCTCTTTTGGGCATCCACCTGCTGTGGCGTGGGGTCCTCCATGGGCTGCAGGTGGATATCTGCTCCTCCGTGGACCTCCCTGGGCTGCAGGGGGACAGCCTGCCTCACCAGGGTCTTCACCATGGGCTGCAGGGGAATCTCTGCTCTGGCACCTGGAGCACCTCCTCCCCTCCTTCTTCATTGACCCTGGTGTCTGCAGAGTTGTTTCTCTCACATATTCTCTGTCCTCTCTTCTGGCTGCAGTTGCACAAGGGTTTTTTTTCCTCTGCTTCTTAAATACGTTATCCCAGAGGCGCTACCACCATCTCTGGTGGGCTCAGCCTTGGCCAGCAGTGGGTCCATCTTGGAGCTGGCTGGCATCGGCTCTGTCGGACATCAGGGCAGCTTCTCACAGAAGCCACCCCTGTAGCCCCCCGGTACCAAACCTTTGCCACACAAACCCAATACACAAGTTGATGCTGTACAGAAAACAAGGTTTGGCAGCTTTTCAGAAGCACATGTGATGTTGCTGGTAAACATTTGACTAAAAGAACCTGGTGTGCACCATGCAATAAACTTTCACTGCTGTTTTGAGATGCATTATCTTTATATTAAAAAGACTTGTCAAACTTCAGCTCAGTGGTAGCTAATTGGACCTGAAGGGCTATGTGTCTATAGCTTTAGCGAGTACACATGCACAGGCTTCCATAATAGAGAGATATGGGTTCCCTCCATAAAAAGTGAAACAAGCACATGCGTGAGAACTCTGCCATCCTTCAGTGCAAGGGTCTGCTTTTCTTTTAAGTTCATACTTAAGGATCAGTTCATATTGAATGCTCATCTGGCAGTTGGCCTAACTACCTGCAGTTCCTGCATGAACTTCGGTTTAATTCTTTGCTTAAGAATAGGCAAATATTCACAGCTACAAATTTAGGTGTATTAGTAATGTCTTTTTTTGAAGAAGTAGGAGCGCGGTCAGTTATTGAATTCTGTCCCATCTTCCAGCATAAAGCTGTTGACTTTGGTGTTCTGGTTCAGTAACAGCGTGTTTGGGATCATCACACCCATCCCTCTCCTCAGTGCAAGCGTAGCCAAATCCCATCCATCGCAGGGGTGGAGTTGCTCGGTGACAGCGGACACGTCAGGATTCATATACGAATAGTTGTAATTCATTATCTGTGTAACAAAGGAGAAAGAAGAAAGCTTCAGAGATGTTCAGTGAAGGCGCTAAAGAAATTGATCTGTTGTCATCTTCCTGTGGCAGGAAGGAGACAATTGAATTAATTGCCTCTTGTCCTCTTCACAGGTTTGCACAGATGAAGAATGAAGTTATTCAATCTCTGGCCTTTTTTATTCTGGCAAGATATCTTTTAATCACTACTGTATGTAATATTTACATAAAGACTGTGCTGAGAAACAGTATAAAAGTTGAACTTACGAAGACTGCACAAGTGACGGGCGTCACTTCCTCTGCTGCTCCTGTATGTTTTACTTGGCACATGTTGCTCCTGTGACGGTGTCCGCAAGTTGGAAGAAGCTGCATGTTTCGGTGAAAGTGCCATTACTACTGTATATGGACCATACCTTTTTTGTTCTTTCTCCTGTTTCTCATTTGAATGAGAACTGTAATGTTAATATGTAGTATTTTTGAACTCTTTAGGTTCAGAAAAATGCTGTAGTGTTATCAGGCGTTATGGACCTTGTTTTTTAATCTGTTTGTTGAGTGCACTGACTGTGAACTTTTACTGTTTGGTTTTTTTGTTTATTTGTTTTTGGCAAGCTTCAGATTTGTTATGCACAAGGCTGATTAATGAAATTTTTAAAAAAGTTTTTTCTCAATAAATGGTTTATTTTAGGAGTTGTTGGTGAAGGGTGTTTCTTCTGAAATTAAGTATGTGGGGTCGTATCACATTTTAAACTTTTTTTCAATGCTTGTTTAATACTGCTAAGCTCACCTAACTGGAATAAGCTTCTCTTACGTCGCAGTAGTCAATGTTTTGTCAAGGTCAAGCTGTGTAAGAAGCATCTTCCACTGCACAAGTGATAACAGAATTAAGGTCCCGCCTTCATCCTCTCCTGAGGAAATAAGGTGATGTGCAGTTCCTGACACTACCGGCTACCTAAGGGATAGAGTCATGGTCTGAAATAACTTTATTCTTGAATGCAAGTACTGCGAACAGGGAAGGGTCTGCATGGCATTTCTGTGGCCAAGAGGAGAATCAGTTAACATGATTCTTGTGTTCTGCTTGGCAAAAACAAGAACTTGCTGTTAAGAGCTTTTTAAAACTCATTTCTGATCCTGGACTTTGATTTCCCACCACCCTGCAGCTGTTGTCAGTCTCAGAAAATGGAGCGATGTTAGAAGTGGTTAGCAACTGGCTCGAGCGTTGCAGACTGTTTTGTTTGGCTTGCTATTGCAAACAGATGACTTAAAACTTACTTGTAAACTTGCACTAATGCCTTACATATTCCTGTTTCAGCTTTAGACCTTAAAATGGGTAACTTTTATAAAGCAAAGAACTTGTTTTTAATATTTGGCTTTATTCTAAAATCTTGTCTCTCCTCTTAATTCACAAATCCTTGGTTTGTTACAGGTGTGGGGTAGCTTTTAGCAGCTGGGTGAGCTGTTTAGAAGGTATGAAATCTGACATTTAAATGTAGGAAAGCACGAGCCTCACTGTGCAGGTCATCAGTGCAGTGTATCTAGGCTGTCAGAAAAAAAATACAATGCTCAATTTAAACAAAGACTTTTCTTTCTCTTCAGTACTCTGTTCTCGGTTATGATAGGAGAAGTACGTTGTCATGCAGAACAACTGACTATGGAAGTACCTGAGGTAAAAGTCCTGCCCCCGGCCTGCTGTGTGCCTCACACATGTATTCAGTGGTATATCAGAAGTATCTGAGCGGTTTGTGCCCTTATTTTGCCTTGTTTCAGGTGCCCTTGTACCCAAACAGGAACAGTGGACAGCTTTTAGGAGTCAGGATAAAGGTGAAAAGTAAAACTAGTTCGTTGTTGCCGACCAAAAGAAAACTCATTCACCGCACGTCAGCTTTTTATATTTTTATTTTTGTATAAACAAATGTTAAGACTACTTTTGTTAAGGCAGTTGTAGAACATACAGTTGCTTGTGGGGACGAGAGGCAAACACTGCTTCCTGATGACATACGTCATTCTTTTAATACAGTGAACTGGACTAGTTTAACTTTGGCAAGTACCCTTAAGCTTTCTCTGTTTGCCAGTGAATGCTGGAAGGACCCAGTGGTGCAGTCCTTGGGTGCCGGGACGTCTAGAAGTGCTTGTGGGGACGGATCCAGGAGTGGCATGTCTGGCTCTCAGCCTGTTCTAAGGGTTGGTGCCAGGGAAATGGCTATGAAATAGTCTAAATACTCTTTCAGAAGTATTTGCATGTTTGGTATTTTCCTCTGGGACAAGTGGCACTGCAAGCAGTTGGAGAGGAAAGAACTAAGATTCATAAGGAATGTTAAATGTCTCCCTACCAACATGTTAAATCAGTGGTTCCTTAAAAAGGCAAAAAAAGCTAGTCTCTATCCCTACATGAATATGTGGTATTTGCTGCTCAGAACTACTCACCTGTGCGTATAAGGGTTTTACCACCCTGAGAAGAGCCTGCTGCATCTGCCAGGTAAGGTTTACAGTAAAATGCTAGCTTGGAGAGATCTCTTCTCTCTCCTGCCCATTTTCAAAGTCTTGGGTACAGCGTCTTCAGGCCTGGCTCATTAACGTGCCTGATGCAGTACTATGGGATAGCTGGGCCTTCAGCCACCCCGACAGGTTATCATACTCAGTTTTCCACTGTTAAGATTGTTTTAGCAAATAGAGGTGCAGGGCACGTCTTTGTTCAGAGAAGAGCTTTATAAGCATGGCAGTACTCTCTGATCTCAGGCTGTATTTATTTCATGTGTTGAAAAACTACACTAAAGCCCATGTTTGTGATCATGACATCGTACAACCTATTCCAGAAAGCTTCAGAGCATAGGGAATGTATGTGTACACAAGATGGGGAGGGAAAAAGCCCCCAAAACTAGTCCCTCACACTTGCCAAGGCCTATTCTTTCCTTCATGTACATTTTACTGCCTCCATGCTCAAAAACCACTACTTACTGGCCCATGCTAAAAGTACACCTGCTCTGTAGGTGCTGCATATTAAAAAGACTGGTTTCTAGATGATCTGATGTACTGAACAGCAAATGTGTACTTCATGGAATGATTCATGTTCTGTTGTATTACCCTCTGTTACTTCTGGACTCAGTTTTATTATAGGAAGAGAGAAATGTTTTTTGTACCAGCTGCTAGAACTAAGACTGCTCACTTTCTTCTCTGGAGACACACAGGCTGTGCAGTCCTAGACTATAGCACGGTTTAGTCCTATGTGCAATGAAAAACGTACCATCACTGAAAGTGTCAATCATAATCCCCACTGCTCAGTATCAATAGCTTTAGATTTTAAAAGTTTGGGTTGTTGGGGTTTTTTTCCCAATCATAATTGCTGGTAGTTGGAAGTCCCCTTTTCCTTTTTTTAAACAAGCTCCTTTTAGTAACTTGCATACCAGTAACTCTTGAAGTTTACAAACAAGAGGAGGCAGCCCTGGAATCAGTACCAGGGATGTCACAACACCACAGTTTTCCCAGGGGGGTTGATTCTAGTTTTATTTAATTCAGAAGGGTGTCAAAGCAAGTCCAGACAGCCATTAAAATCTTAAGCCATACCACTGCCCTAGGTGTGTCTCCTTCCCCTCTTCTCCCCAAAAGAAAAGCAAAATAGAATTTAAGTATTACCTTAGGCTGACTGTTGTGAGGCACCACGTAAAGTAATTTATCAGGAAAGACAGACAAGCAGATTAATGGCGATCACAACAGTAGGGGTGTGGGGCATAACTTTTAATGCACGCTTTGCATTAGTTACAAGATACCCAGTTGTTTTGTTTCCACCATTGTTAGGAAGGCCTAGAATTTTAATTGGTGTTTAAAGCTGAAAGGAATTTACTACCTCAGTTTTTCCAAACTATAAATGGCATTTACTCTCAAAAGAATTACAGGTTTCAGCTATCCCTCTGAGGTATTGCCTGGGGAGAGATGTGGCAGTGGGTCACTTGGCTCTGCTCAGGCCCCAAGGCCAAATTCCACTCCAGGTTATGCCAGCAAAGCTCCATCAAGTCTGGCTGGAGCGTTAAAGGGCCCACGTGGTGCGCACTGTCACAGAAGTTCTAGATGTAGAAAATCTCTACTGCAGGTCTGCCAGTTCCGTGGCGCTGCTGCAGTCCAAGACTGGTATAACCAGGCAGAGCATCGTACTGTATTTAAACATTGACAGATTATGGTTGTTGAATTGTTAACATGTGATCTACACAATTATCAATTTTAATCATGTTGTAACAATCTTCTGACAATTATCCATTCCTTAGAGCAAGTTAAGAAAGATAAAGCCTGCACCTCTGGTTAATTTCCTGGTGGAGTCTCATCATACAAGCACATTGGATTTTTTTTTTCCTTCAAAACTTAAGACACTTCATAGGAAAACAAACCAACCGAACAAATGCAAACCTGGTGTGGAGAGTACAGGAAGGAGTACATCTTTCAAGCATGTCATCCAGCCCAACCCCCGAGACAAAAATGTCAGGAGCACAAATTCAGATATACATGGCAGTTGCTCAGCCTACCCTTCCTCTGATCTCACTGAAGGACCATGATATGCACTTAAAGAGTTTTCAGAAGTTGCATTTGTTCCCTTTGGATTGAAGCAGTCTCTGAAGATACTACTTTTGTTTCTGCTTGTTGTCGTTGTTGCCATAGGTGGAGCCCTTGTTAATTTCTGTAACGCCTATCATCCACCTGACACCAACAGAAGCTGCAAAATAAATAAAAATAAAGTTAAAAGCTGCTTGCAGGCAAGGACTGAAGGTCTATACAGGTGTAGCATTTTGAAAGAGACTACTTCTCAGTCTTACAGCAGCACAGCTTTAAGGGTAACTACCCGTACTTGACCTTTGACGGAAGGTACAGCCCCGTGCCCCTGTAAGTTGCCCGGGGTATTTCATTAAGGACCACCGAGGTTGCCGGCCTCAGGCCAGGCGCACCCTCTCCCACCAGCAGGGACGATGCTACATGAACCAACACAGCATCAAGAGGCACAGGCACAATGTGCCCAGCCCTGTTAAACCTTGGCCAGGGCTGGCTGTGAAATGGGGGTGGCTTTGGGGCCTGCTGGTGTTACCCGGCTCCCGGAGTTGAGGGACAAAATACACTAATTCTGCCCGCTTCCAACAGGCCCTGCGCCTGGCAGAGCACAAGCATGTGCGAAGGCACTTCAGATCTTGATTTAAAAAAAGTGGCATTTTTTTAACTACAGCTCATTAAACAGTCTATTACAAGGGGCCAGGTTAATTTAAAAGGCATTTTATAGCTGATTGAGTGGTAATAATTCACTATGCACAGGGATTTATTTTTTTTTCATTTATTTATATTGCCTGAAGTGACTATTTAAGTTAAACACAACTTAGCCTAAGCCCTCCCCCTCCCCTCACAGCTGCTGTTCTTGGTTTGGTTTTTTTTTTGTAAAGAGGCTCAGCCACCCAAACTTCTGCTCAGCTACTGTACATATCCAGAACTGCCATGCATCTTTCAGACCTAAACCTACTTGGGAGCCACAACCACCTTCCTGCTGCACAGAATGCTTTCTCTAAAAAAACCACCAAGAAAGCCATTTCCCCTAAGCCTTCGAATCCCAGTTTTCTTACTAACTTAACGTGAAAAGGCCCGGTCCTGTGAGGTGCTCCAAATGTCTCACTCCCATCAGTCTCTACCTTGCTAAGATGACCCTGAACAATTCCTCACCAGCCAAAAGACTCTTTATGATCAGGTCAGAGCCCGAGATCACCAAGAGAATCCCAAGGCCTCATACCACTACCAGGCATCAACTGCCAACAGCAGGGCTGATACAGCACCCTGTGTCCGGGCTTTTGCTGCTCTTTAGCACAGGAATGGGAGAGGGCTGAAAGAAATCTTTACTGTGCAGGTGGTTGAACACTGGCACAGGCTGCCCAGGGAGGCTGTGGAGCCTCCATCCTTGGAGATACTCAAAACCCAATGGGACACAGCCCTGAGCAACCTGCTGTAGCTGACCCTGGTCTGAGCCGGGGTTTTGACTAGATGGTCTCCAGAGGTGCCCTCCCACCTCAGCTATTATCTTCTGTCTGATTTGCTTGGATGAAAGGCACTGTCTATTTTGATATTTCAAAATACCAGCACTTGAGAACAAACCAATGAACTACAGAGTCGTGTTTTGTAGCATGACAGTAAACGGACAGTTTTCAGAAGTGCAAGTGGCAACTGGATACGAGAGATGGGTCACGCATGACAGCGCTGGCTGACCAGACAGTGGTGCACTGGGGAAGCTGGGCTGCCCGGGGGCTGCCCTTGGGGCTCGATGCTGAGACACCAGGAACACAGGCCCTCTCACAGGCAGATAGCTGTGCAGTCAAAAGCCCAGAAAGGCAGATGGCTCCTAGGGAGGTCACTGTCACTGTTAGTCTGTGAATGGAAACGCACACAACTGGGACAAGTGAAGGGTTTCGCTCTCACAAATAGAAGAGAAAAAACCCCCACATCTCTGACATTTAAATGGCCGTGAGCCAGGGAAGACGAGGCAGATCTAACATATAGCCTGCAGTCTGGGATCATAACATAATAATAAGCATGAAATCATTAAGATTTTAACCAGAAGGGATAGAAACAGCATCTGGAGATGGACACAGAGCGTAAATAGGAGCAGCTGTTATAGCAACCACACAGCACATTGGGGTTTTCATCCAGTTCCAAGAATGCCACTGCCTAGACACCAAAAATACCTAGTTCAGCAGTTCAGATTTTTTTTTTCCCTTCCCCTTTGCCCCCTAGCAGAAGCTGCCACTGCCCTTCTGTCCTCATTTCACCCTGCAGCCCTCAGCACCCTGGGCAAGGCAGGGTGCAAGCAGAAGGTACTGCTCATGTTTTCCAAGCCTGTGGAAGCAAAGTGGGGATACGTGCTGAGGTGTCTCAGCGGTTTCTCCCTGCCCTGCCTGCCTCCTCTCCACAACTCTCCTGAAGCCTTAGTGGTTGTGGCTGGGGTAAAGTTAGGTTTCTTCACAGTAGCTAGTCTGGGGCTATGGTCTAGATTGGCGCTGGAAACAGTGTGGAAAAAACAGGGATGCTTTGTTACTGCTGAGCAGTGCTCACGCACAGTCAAGGCCTTTTCTGCTTCTCACCCCACCCCACCAGCGAGCAGGCTGGGGGTGCAC
>VZTV01085152.1:0-10980 GCA_013400875.1 Anhinga rufa | reverse complement strand
GCACGTCAGCAGAAAATCTGCTTTCTTTTTCGATAAATATTAGATAAGGTGATAACGCAAGTTACTGTTTCAGTCCCTCACATTTTATTACATTCTCTCTTAAACATTTTTAAATGAGAGTCAACGACTCTATAATGCTTGTACATTTTTTTATTGTTTTTAATTTTGAAAGGTGCTTGTTTGTGGGTGATATTTATTAGGAAGCTGTGTGTATGTGTGGATGAGTGCAAGTGTGCATGTATGTATGTCTCTGTAGAGTGAGGTGGAGGAAGACAGTATCCCCTTTATTTCATAAGATCTACTTCTTAAATTGTCCCACAGTTTCAAAAAATGCCAAGGCCAAATATGGAAACTTCAGCTCTAAAGAAACAATGTCCTAGAAAGATTGAACTACTGAAAAAGAGGGGGATTAGTCTCTTAACAAAGTTATTCTCATCACCAAGTCATGCTGCAATCAGATAGTGCAACAATTATTTTTTAAGTAGAATTGGAATCAGTTATATGAAATCAGCCTAAAAAGTTATTTTGTTTCAAAAATATTTTATGCACATTTCAGAAACATGCAATAAATAGTTAGACTCTTAATTTACTACCCATCAATCTAAAAATCTACCTTGCTAACTTAATCAGAATTAATTTGCTTAATTGTTATTCCTATCCCATCAACCTCAGTTTTGCACTAACTTGAACAATGCCACTTTTTGCTGTTTGCACTTTAATTCAATTTCCATTCTAAGTTTATGAACAGTAATAGGGTCCTGCTTGAATATTCATTAGCTTTGAATTGTGAGCTATGAAAAGGTGCTTTCTTTTACCTTAATGAAAGTGGCTCAGCATGGGGTGGATCAGTAATGACATTTGATTTTAGACATCCACCAAATTTGCTTTTTATTTATTGACACATCTTGTCCAAACAGCTCCCTCGCAAGTTAGTGGAGTAATGAAAGAGAGAGTGCTGCAGAGGAGTGTGGAGCTTTCCTGGCAGGAACCAGAACATCCCAATGGAGTCATTACTGAATATGAAATCAAGTATTATGAGAAAGTAAGTGCTAAGATTATCTGTAATGTTCAACAATGTGCTGTTTGCTTCATGTTGGCTTGCTGTGTTGTGGAACAACGTTAAAGCCATCAGCTATCAACTATGCTGTCTCTTCAAAGTCACAGTGGTTTTGCTCATTTTTAATGACTAATGTATCCCTGCAATTATTATTGCTATCTTATGTCCCATATATTGTATTTTGGTTATCCTAAAAATGAAATATCCACTTGAAATTTGCCTTTTTTACCACTTTCTTTTTTTATTGTTAAGTTGGACTTGGCTATTTTACCATGATATTTGTCATTTTTCCTGTCTCTTCTACATTGTGTATAGAGCTTGTTTCATTTCCTTCTGTGTCACTGTAATTCCAGTCTTGAGATGATATATCAAATACAACTCTTGAATGCATTTGATATTTCCTTATGAGCTGGGCCCCTTCGACTTGATGTCTGAAAACTTCCAAAGCACTTCGTACAGTTTCAGCTGATAAATATTCCTTATTTGTCCTTTTAAAAAATCCCAGCATTGTGAGATTTATTTTTCACTTGTTCTCTCAACACAATAATGAATTGAGGGCTGCTTTTCAATAGTAGATGAAGTGATCTCTGTTTCTGGTAGAATGAAATTGCAATCTTATTGATGTCAGTCAGAGTTTTGCCATTCATTTCAGTGTGTCTAGGGCTTCATTCATGATAACTTTGAAGTACTCCACAATAAAAAAATTCTGACAAGCATATAAGTAGGGCCACATGCAACCGTAAGCCGGATAAAAGCAGGGTGAAGGCAGGTTGTGCAGCTACATGTTCATCATGGGACGCAGACTAAATGTGGCTCCTCCAGATTCCCCGGGAAATTTACTGTAGCACATAACATATTCCTAATTTTTATAAAACATTCTGGGAGGAAATATAAAGAATTAAAATGCAAAGAAATGAACAAAGGAGCTCCTTTGTGATCACTTGTGAAGACATTTCATCTCTGCAAACAAGGTAATAGTACCTCTATATCAAAAAGAGTGTGTCAGCTTATTAGGTAACATAAAATTAGGTAAATTCAGATCAGATTGGATCTAATATCAAGTGTCACATCTAATTTTCAGTGCTGAATTACACAAATATACTTATCAAAAGATCTTTATATGATTTAGGAAGGGAATAAAATGTTTATTTGTTGATGCTAACTCCCAGTTTAAGTTGTTCACTTTAATGCCTCTTATAAAAAAATTTACCAGGTATGTACAGATAGCTAAACAGGTTTTTTTAAAGGAATTTTACTAATGTTAGCAGGTAATTTTTCTTCCTTAAGCATGTGTGTGTACACTCACACAAATAAAGTCCAAACATTAAAAAAACACCCAAACCAAAACAACAGCTTTGTATATTTACAAAAGGCAAACTGTTCTCCACACAAAAATAAACTCAAAACCCCAAAATACAAACAAAAAACCTTTCTTCTTTTTATATGTAGAGTAGTTTCTAATCTGTAAAGGGAAATAAATAATTTAAATAGATAGTGGAAAATGACAGGAAAATGCTGTAGATACTAGACTTTTCATAAAATTATAACTTTTAGAATGTAGCTTTTATTATTTTCCCTATGTATTCATGTTACTTTAAATAAACAGCAGAATTTTATTGTCAATTTCCTATGTTTGCAAAGAGAAGAACTGATGTTAAACTTCTTTTGTAATGGAAACAAACCTACCAGTATTATACTTATTACAGTGAAATTAATAAAAGATAATAAGAAGCTTATCCTATGAACAGTCACAGATAAACTGAACTATATACCTTTAGTTCAGTAAGTCAATTTTAACACAAATACTTAAATGTATACTTTTCTTCCAAAACTATGCAGTTCAGCTTGGAAAATATTTCATAAGCTTCTTGCTCAGAATGAGAGGCAGTTTAAGTTTTGTTCCATTCGTTTGAAAGGAAAAAAAAAAAAGATCTGAAATTTCAGCTCCTTTTAGAGCCAAACTAAATCAAACATTTTTGTGGTTCTGAATTGTTCTGATAAGTAGTTTTTTCACCTCTCACTTCTGGCTAGAGCTGGAGTGGAAACTGCCTGAAATCTCCCAAGTAAGCCTGTCCTGTGAGATTGCAGGTTATTTTTATTTCTTTGTTATTTATTTATTTTGAATGCAAGAACTGTTGGCAACACCAATAAGCCTCATTCAGGCATCAAAACCTAAGCTCTGAAATTCTATTGTGGCTTACAGTCCTGAACCTGTTTACAGTTTCCTTCCGCTTGTTTCTCATCTCTCAAGCATTCCTGTTCTTTCTCACATACCAACATACATCCACCATGGTCCTCACTTACAGATGATTTAAACCCTCTTGGAGAAGATATGAAAAATTGTTGCTAGCCAAGCCGGCAGGCTCGCTCAAATGACAGACTGGGCAAGACCCAGGAGGAACCATTACTGAATCTCAGAAGAGAAATCATATATGTTGAATTTAACCCTGTATTCCAGCAAAAGCCTTTGCTGCTTTACTGACTGCAAAGGGGAAAGTTCTCCATCATTTTTAGCTGGCGAAGTGCTACTGAAATGAGTTACAGATTTATTCCTTCCCTCTGTATCTGTCTCATTAGCACTGCCTCATATGGCTCATGCTTCTCTGGTCATGTGGTGCATTCAGATGGTTGGTTAATTCATCTCTTCTGCCCTTCAAATCAGGGTTGCATCTGCCACCAAAAATCAACAGGGCTGCACATATCTATGCTGAAAGATAATCTGGATCAGTAAATGTGATGAATAAGTAGAGCTTTTTTGAATACTGTAATGATCTGTGATACTGTAATGATCTGTGATACAGCTTTTGAAGTATATGAAAGTGAGTTATTACTCACTGGGTTTGTAATCTTACAGCTTCAAATTTGGGGGGTGTCATACTGAGCTTCTTTGCCTGGGTTCTTGATGCCATAGAGCTAAAACCTGAGAAAAGACTAAAAGACAGAGAAAAAACCTAAGTGAAAACTGAGTTAGGGACCTCAGAATTTGGTGCAAAATCCAGCCAGTTATACATTGGCAGTACTGTATTTTTTAAAGGTAGTGGAAGGTAACAAGGGAAGGTGTTCTCACCATGAAAGAACAGGTTTTCCTGTCAAACTGCCTAGACCCCACAGATCCCCCTGGAAAGCTGTGGTCAAGCTATTTGCTCATCAAAATTTTACAAAATGTAATCAGATCCAAAGAAGCAATCATTTTATGTCTGGATGTTTTACGAGTAACAACATGAGCATCCCATTTGAATTTTATGTTACATTTAGAGCTCCTCATTGCATTGACAGTGTTCTGTAATACTCCACAGAGTATGCTTTATTTTTTATGTTGGGAAAAAAACCATCCAACAAATTGGAATAAACTACCCAGGCTGGCTGTCAGTTGCTGATGTGCAACCATGATAAAATCTGACCTGTAAATGTCATTTAATCTTTTGTCTTATTGTTTCCAGGATCAAAGGGAGAGGACCTATTCAACAGTGAAAACCAAGTCCACTTCAGCTTCTATTAATAACCTAAAGCCAGGAACAGTGTATGTTTTCCAGATTCGTGCTTTTACTGCTGCTGGTTATGGAAATTACAGCCCCAGACTGGATGTTGCCACGCTAGAAGAAGCCACAGGTAAACAATCAGATTTATAAGAAATTAACACTTTCAGTAGTAAGTAAAGCAAGAAAGGAAAGAGTCATAGGCAATATTATTAAAACTAGAAAGAATTAAGTTCTACATGAAGGTGGATTTTGTCACTGTATTTTGAAGGATGACCTTCAGTTAGTTGTTTTACCACAGAACTACAAATTACACTCTTATAATCAGCTGGAGAAGACACATATCAGATTATTCTCCTCTGATGTCCTAACACAAAGAAAATTTTTTTTTCCATTCAAATACACATTTCTTTCCCCCCATAAGAGAAATGAGTTGTGATGAGATGAATAACTCTACTAGATTCTTCTGTAACTGGGGAGATGAGGGAAGAGTAGATTTCAGTCCACAGAGGCTTCTCAAGGTCATTTTTTCCCTGTTTGATTTCCTGAAAAAGCTCTTTATAGTTTTGTTTATACATGTGTCTTGTTTAAACTGTATTTCCATCCTTAGTGTCTTTTCAGTTCATTGGCTAGTTTCAACTTGGTTTAGTAAAGAAACAGAGGTCTCAAAGATACTAGGTTTCTTTAAGGCTCATGTAATAAGTTGTAACGGTGTAAAGAAAAAGCAACCTCTCAAAAACCCTCACAATGGAAAGTATGAAGCTGAAGTACAAACTCTCTCAGTACGGAACAACAGAGAATCTGGCTGTGACATCTCAGCAGAGGGATAACATTTCAAGAAAGCTTGTTCTTTCCCTGATGCTGAAACCACTCTTGTGCCCTTGTTTGTCTAAAAATCATACAGATACCTTTTTTCCTCACCAATGTAGATATGTGCATGCATGCTTGGAGAAAATCTTCCCCATTTTGGGTCTTCGGAAAGAAACTTTTGCATCACTGAGACCTGGCAGCCATGTGCCCATTCATGGGAACTGCCTGTGTCCCTGACAGCTTCACTCTTTGTTGCAGACTCAAATTTGTTTACTCTGGTTTGGGTCATTTGCTTCAGGTTGACTTGCCTGACAGAAAGTCAGCCAGAACTGGAGCTGAAGATACATAGCCTACAGGTTCAAAGGGTATGGATGTCAACTCTGCTCTCTGAGCTTTATGCAGCATATCTAAGGTGCAGGCACACACTATTGCATCTTAGTAATTGCAGCCAGATGTAGCCTGAACAATTTGTGGGTGTTCTTAAAACACAGTAGTTAAGTCTTGATTCCACCTTGATTCCACACACAATATGAAAACTATCAATAATAAATAATAGCATATGTCTAATAGACATAATTGAAATAAAAATTATCATAATAACAGCAATAAACTGTTATTACTAATATTATTAGCTCTGTGTCTGGTAGCATGCTTTCCATCCATAGAGTTCTGCTTTAGAAAGAGTCAGTAGCAGAATGTCCATTTTGCAGAAAGGAAACCTGAGGTAAAGCCAGAAGTAATTTCTTATTTTGAGTAGATTTCTGGAAAACAAATTAAAAGTCTGTCATAATCTGTCATAAATTTCTGCTAATTAGCTAATTTATTGTCCATAGTGGGTTAAAATTAGTAGACCAAAATATTTCCCCAACATTTCCTTAATTACCTGAGTATTTTTCATATACTGAATGTAAACATACTGGTAACCACTAAGATTAGCAAAGATAATTTCAGAGGTAAACAGTCTTGACTGGGGTTTGGTCGACATATGGAAGACTAGGAAATCCTAGAATAAATACATCACTGACCATGCTTATGTACCCTCTTTCTGACTTAGGTGATGAAAAACAGCATATAAAGCAGTGACATGCTTGGCCATTATGCACAGCAGATTTTTCTCTGTCGTAGGCCAGCTTTGAGTTTTGACATGCCATGTAAAATGTCCTGTGCTTTCACAGAATCACAGAACAGTAGGGGTTGGAAGGGACCTCCACAGATCATCTTGTCCAACCCCCCTGCGTGAGCAGGCACACNGGAGATGCTCCAGCCCCCGATCATCTTTGTGGCTCTCATCTAGACTTGCTCAAGCAGTTCCCTGTCCTTCTTGAACTGTGGGGCCCAGAACTGGACACAGTACTCCAGATGTGGCCTCACCAGGGCAGAGTAGAGGGGCAGGATGACCTCCCTCGACCTGCTGGCCACACTCCTTTTAATGCAGCCCAGGATACCCTTGGCCTTCTTGGCCACGAGGGCACAGTGCTGGCTCAGGGTCACTTGCTGTCCACCAGCACTCCCAGATCTTTCTCATCATAGCTGCTTTCCAATAGGTCATCCCCCAACCTGTACTGGTGCCTGGGGTTGTTCTTCCCCAGGTGCAAGACCTTGCACTTGCTTTTGTTGAATTTAATGAGGTTCCCCTCAGTCGTGCTCTCCAGCCTGTCCAGGCCTCGCTGGATGGCAGCACAGCCATCAGACTACACTCCATCCCTTCGTCCAGGTCATTGATTTTCATGAAAGAAAATTTTTAAAGTGGCATATTTCCCATTATCTTGAGAGGACATTACAGAATATAATTCTCATCAAGGGTAAGCATCCACAGTTTTCCATATATGATTTTCAGAAATAATTAAAATGATGGTAAAAAGTAAATTCCATTAAATTCTTCTATAATTGTTTTACACAAAAATATTTGTTTCTCATATTTTATGTATAATTTTTTCAGAACTTGCAGGCTAATCAAATTAGTCTTTTGTTAACATTTCAAAGGAAGACCTTTACTGGATCACTGTTAGGAAATATACCTCAAGTGAAGTACTGTATGTGTGAATAGTAGACGAGTATTATGCTACAGTTAAGAGGCATTGACTTCTCATTATTCGAGTAGATTTCTGAATGCAGCTTTTAAACATGTCAAAATATTTTACAAAATATATATTTAGTGAGATTATATGTATATATAAATATGTATACACACACACATATATGTATGTAAGAATGTATATAGTGACCATCACAGTCAGCTAGTTATACTGACTACTTTAATTTCTCCTGGCACTTCAACTGGTTGGCACCTTTTGTTTGGTGCTGTTGATTAAGTAGATTTTTGTATTATGCTCTGGTTTCTAAATTGTAATAGAAACTGCATGATCACTTTCCAATATTTGTGGAACTACATCCATTATATTAATAGTATCTGATATGTAAAATATGCATATTTTATACTTGTATTGTATTATTTGTACATATTGGGCATTGCATACTTATTTATGTAAAAATTTAAAATTAAGAAGTAAAAATGCTTCATAAAGGCAGAATATTTATATTCTATACTATGTTTGCCACAGATCAAAGTACTTAAACCACTGCATATTTTTTTGTTGGAATCATTTCTGGTTATTAGACAGAAGTCCCTCTGAAAGAACATATAAATCCATATATTTTTTTATTTATTTATATTACCACTTAAGTGGTAATTTTATCTTTTGATTCACTGAAGTATTTAAAAGTTATATTAAATGACTTGTAGCCAGTGGATCTAAAGATGACCCTGTGCTTTTTGTAATTGAAGGGGTTTACCACTCATTACAGCTCTCGCTTTTAAAGGACTGAGCACAACCTGGCATGAGGAAGACTTTGCTTTCTCCTTTTGCCATAAATCAGTTTAAATCATGCAAGGCTGAAGTAACATGCAGATGTAAAATGTATTCCTAATGTCTGAAATAACAATGCTACAGATTTTTATAGATGATATGAAGAATAATATTTAAGAAAGTGATATCTGGCCTACATGAATCCAATTTGTCATTAAAGATTGCATGGTGGACTTCATCAGGAATTCTTTTCTGCAAATCATACATTTTAAGTTGCTTGCATGAGAAGATATTGCTGGAGGAGCAGCACAGCTTTTACAGCTAATCTCCTCTTTAAAATCCTCCAGGGTATTTGGATATCCATTCCCCATCCTTCCAACCATGTACTTAAAAGGTGGTTTTAATTCCTTTAAATGAAGCATTGCCTCATTCATTTGCATATGCAAATATCATAACATCAGATTAGATATTACCTAGCTGATTGCCCAAGTGTCAGGTCCCTGTCTCGCTCTGAGTCTGAGCACAGCTTAAGCAGAGGTAAGGGCAGACTTCCCTGTCCTGCTTGTGGTTCCCTGCCATCACCATTGTGGCAGCACCAGTGACAGGTAACCATGCCACACACCCCCTGAGGACACTCTAGCATCTTTATTTCTGCCAAACTACAGTGATCATTCCAGAAGCTGGGTTCTGATTCACCCTTACACTAACAGATTGAGTTCATCACACAGAAGGGAGAAGCAGCACAGAGTACGTTAACAGAGGCAGATGTCTTAGACTGCTGTCACTGAATTCATACCAGACCATGCCCACAGTCAGACCTTTTTTTTTTTTTTAAAGCTGTAAAAATACATCATACATTGTATCCCATCTATCTTACCAGTTGGCCAGTGTACCATATCTCCAACATTTTCCAGAGCCCAAATAACATCCTCGGCTTGCTTCCAGCATGTGCCAGTACCCAAAATCTGTGAGGCAGTTATGCAGAGCAACCCACTCACATATGTCAACCTCTATTCACTCAATTTGAATGCTAGATTAGGTGACAGGCTGGGATGGGTATTTTTCCAAACTCTGGTAGATGGATACAGCTTCGCACCCTGGCCATTGTGACAGGATGCTGCCTCTTCTTGACTTCCCAGTGAGGTTTACACTGAAGTTTAAAGAGAGGAGGAAACAGTTTTAGGAAATGCTGAATTTTACATAAATTGGACATTCCCATGATTGGGATTGTCTTCTTTGATGGCCTGGTGATGTTACAGGAACTGAGTTGTATTACTCATGCCTCTACACTCTTGCATGAGATAGTGACCACTGATTTCCTAAAAGTTCCACAAATGTGATATATGCAGGCCCGTGGTAGCATCCTACTGACCTGGGTATCTCAGAAAGTTATAGCTACTCAAAGATTAGCATTTGTTCTTTTCAGTTAAAGACCGATATGAATGAGATCTTTCTTACCTGCATTAGGTAGAACATAGAAAAATTACAAAGTTTCTTTAGGAAATGAAACTGGGTGGGTGGGAAGGAAATTTCCCCTCAATGCGTATTATTCTATATCTGTATAAAATAACAAGGGATTTGTTATTGGAGGGGGTGGGGAGGGGGAAGCAGCTGGTACAGGCCAGTGTCAATAACAAATAAATCATGTTGATTGGCTCACTTCTCCCAAGACAGAGCAAAGAAAAGACTGGTTTGTTTGTTTCTATGGGAACCCCTGAAGTCTGCAACAGGAACCTGATCCTGTGGAATTCATAAAATACTCATGTAGACATTCCTGTTCAGTTACCATTACCAGCAGTTAACCACATTAACATACCATATACAATTTAGTTAATCAGCTATTAGTTGGGTTTCCTTTTTTTTCTCTCTTTTATCTCTCTGCTGCTTCCAGATGACTCACACTTCCACAGTCCCTTGCACAGCATCGCTGCCTGATGTCTCCTCCTTTATTCTCAGTCTCTTTCTTGAGCTAGATCCTCACTGTTACAAACCAGCATACCTCCACAGAGTTCAGCAGAGCTGTACTCATTTAATGAAACTGAGTACATGCCACCTTGATTAGATGTCAGGCAAGCAATGTATTTAACAAACCTTGAGGTTTCTCAGGCCAAGTATTTACATCCTCAGTTTACATTAATATGACATGCATCCATTTGCATATATTAATAGCATTGGCATATCTGAATAAAAAGAGTGATAATGTGTGGATATTTTAGCATGTAAATTCTCTGTAAGCATGGAGAATTCCATTTTGCATATTTGGAAGCTCCTTTTCATTGTTAACAGAAACAAATGATAAGTAATAATAGCTTTACAATGATTAATAGCAATAAAAGGTAGAAATATGCTAACTAGGAAATCTGTGTTAATATATAGTGTTTCATCTCACACATTCTTCTTAGAGTTAAGACACTATTTCCTTGTGTACCATCAAAGTCATATCAACCAGTTTTAGCAGGGAGGCTAGGAGCAGAGCTCTTCAGGGATTACTCTCCTGTGCCCCCTTACAGGGATACCCAGGTCTTCCCTTTTAGGAAGGAAGGAGTTAACCACTGAGCAAAGCAGATAGCAGCGCTGGCTTTCGGCTAATGGCTGGTACCACTTTGACCAAGTCAGTTTCAGCATAGTTCCTTCGTATTCCCCGTAGGCAATCATTAACTCATCCAGCGTTTGGGTGAATTTCCAATGGAGGCCCTTCTTTAGACTTTATTAATTTAATAGTTTCAGGCCACTGAAAAGGTAAACTAACAGTCTACAATTCATGATGGTTGACTTCATTTTTTGAGGTTCCTTTGTAGGGAATAATTTTAAACTAATCTTTGCTCTGTGC
>VZTV01085137.1:45714-57163 GCA_013400875.1 Anhinga rufa | reverse complement strand
CTGTGATTCTGTGATTATCTTCTGATCATGGAGCTGGGTGAAGAAGGTTCTACACTTCCAGTCAAAGTATGCTCTCACATATATCCATAACGTAATAAAACCCTGCTCTCTACAATTTCTACCCGTGATCTAAAGATTAAGAGATACAGATGGGTTCTCCTTCACCTTCAGTCTACCATAATACTATACTTAACCCACTATAGTAGATTTCAATTAGAATGGGCCAAAAATATCTTAAATTGTGAAATACAAAAGTACATCAGTGCTTTTCAGTCTTTATGCCTGTTCTTATCCCTGTTATATAATAAATGAAAACCATCATGGTATACTTAAATAGCATTTCAAGATAATGTCCATAGTAAAGCAGTATCAAATAAAAAAGAAACAGGAAAAAAGGTATTTACCAACAGGATCTTTTTGATTCTGAAAGAGTATTTTGCTGTTGCTGCCATCCATGTTTGCCATGTTAATTGTGTTACCATCCGTCCAGTAGAGCTTACTGAAGAAGAAAATGAACACACTTAAAATGTTGCTTTGTGTATACAGTATTTTCAATGCATCAGTAGTGAAAACATTCGTAAGTTTAGAAGCAGGCTAAATATACAACTAAGGATTACATTATTTAATCAACAGTAAGCTTTGGTAGGGAAGCAGTAAGAAATTCTCAGCAGGATCTTTCAAATTCATGCATTTAAGTTTGAAGGAAGACAGAATAAGGAAACTCAAAATCTGAACAAAGAAGAAATCTTCTGATGAGCTTTACTGTAGTTTATTTATTAAAACTACATATCTCTTACCCTTTTACTGGGTGAACTGCAAGACACTGAGGTTTATCGATTCCATGGATGATTGAGGTTTTCAAGGAACCATCTAAATGTGCCACATTAATTTGTGTTTCATCAAATTCTGAGCTAATCCAATACAAATTACGTGATATCCAATCCACTGCAAGACCTCTGATACTCTGAATATCTGCAAGAAGTGAAAGCAGTTGTTATTTTGATTTTATTTTTCTGGATTATTCTCAGTCTTGGAGGGAAAAAAAAGCCCAAACAATTTATTCTACAGATTGTTAACGATATTGTGTAATATTCTATTTAGATGCATTTATAAACTAGTTGCCAAGAATTAACAATCATTATTTTTCTTCTTGGGCCTGATACACTTGCAATAATAAGATGGAAATAGCACTGAAGATTTGAGAAATACTCCATAAATATGTCTTTAAAAATTAGCATAAAACCTATTGTCCAAAAGTAATAATCAGACAGACACTGAATTTTTGCAATGTATTTTTCTGCTTAAAGCATTTATTACTCAGTCACTCAGTGCACAGAAAGAAAGTGTGCTTTTTTTTTTCTTAAGAGATGGTCATGTAGAATGAGTTAACCTCCACTAGGAAGTTCAACAATAATATTTAATAAACATAAACGTTCCTCATGACAAAAGAAAAAGGTTCATGTTTCTGTAGCTGTGAGTTATACTTTACATATAGAACACTAAGTGGCTTTCTAAAGCAAAATTATGCTGAAGTTTGAAAGCCTGTTTCCTTCTTTAGCACCAGGAAAGCTCAGTATAGAATATCTGAATTAAAACCACTGGGCTATAGCATAGTTCTATAGCATGTAAGTAGGTAAGTAGCTACATCACTGAAGGATTTTTTTGGTTTTATTTCTGACAACTTTGAAGACCCCAACTTACTCCTCTGATTTCCTGGAAATGGCTAAACATCAGCCAAGGGGGAAGCAGTGAATGAATTCTTTATTTTGCTTTGCTTGTGCACTCAGCTTTTGCTTTACCTATAAAACTGTCTTTATCTCAACCACAAGTTTTCTCATTTTTGCCCTTCCAATTCTCTCCCCCATCCCACTGTGGGGGGTGAGCGAGCAGCTGTGCGGGGATTAGCTGCCTTCTGGGGTTAACCCACACCACCAATATTACCTGAGGTAGCAAAACATAGGTAAGGTATGATTCATTTGGATGCTTCACAAGTCTCTTTTTATGTCTTCACAAATGTCTTCCTTATCAAGATATTGATTTAAAAATACGTTACTATATGTTAATATCGGCCTTAAATGCTGCTCAGGATCTAGATACCAACATGCTGCTTTGCCTCGGCTAACAATGGTTCATATTGGTCAGCATCTTTGCAGACAAGTAAACAGGCCATTTAATGATTTCATTATAGTTCATAGTCTGTACACTGTCTCTTTCTCAACTTAATGTGGTTACTTCCACTGACAGAATTATTGTCATCGACAAACTAACCTGATGTGGCTGTGGACATATATATACATACATACCTAAACATATATAGATGCATATACATAAGGTCAAACGATGACTGCGCATTATGAAGTTTGCCAACTTTAGAGAATGCAACAAAGGGCACTGAATACATAGCCTTGACCCATTTTAAACTGATCCCTTGCCTTTTGGGTTTTTTTTTGTTGGAAGAACTAGAAAACAAGCATTTCATACTTTTAAAAAGATTAAAGTATGACTTTTGCATCTTTGTGACATTGGCATAAGTTTTCATCCAACAAGAATCCCACTAGTATGTGCTTACAAAGCTTCTTATGTTCTTACAAGAAGTATAAAAATATAACTGTAAGTAAATGAGATCATTTACACATAATAAGTAGTCTTTATAATGTTTTGAGGTACCAGAACATTGTAATTTTGTGAATTTTATATACAATTTGTTACATCTGGCACAAAAAAAAAAGACTCCCAAAAACTCCACCACAGAAGCTACCATAATAAAAAGAATATGAAAGAATGCTGATAAACAGAAACATTCACACAAAGTATGTTTCTTTAAGTTTCATTAAGTTTCTTGACAAGTATTGTGTTTATTCACTGTATATTTTAGGTAGTAAAGAGCGTTTCTATTCTACTACTATTTAAAAAAAACAACAACTCTTCTCTTTTGGACACCTCAGTTCATGATGTAAAGAAGAGCTCTAAGAGGCACTCTAAACATTGTTCTCGCTACTGGTACTGAAAAACATCTCCAGTTGTTAATAAAGTTGTCTCTGAGACAGCAGGGGAAAATAAAGATGCCCACACAAAATTAAAAAAATCATCAATCTACATAGTCAAGTGGGGATACTGCCATATTTGTCCAACGATATCCCTAAATATGCTAATAGAGAACAAATATCTTCTCAAGCAACAGCAAGGGCAGAGCTTTAATTAATTTTCTGAAGTCCCCACATAATCAACGAAAGTAGTATTTTCTTTTTAATTTGTTTTCAAAATCAAAAAAGGTCTGATCTTGCAGAATTGAGTTCTTTCTTTTCTCCTCTTCCCCTTCAAACATACATTTAACAGTTGAGGGAGGAACTAGACCTTGCAAAATTTGCCTCCAGATACTCCATCAGACAGTTTTCCTATTTTCAAGCAGGTATTTTAAAAATAGAAGGACACCGTGTGCTGCCAGGAGAGGAACTGACAGTGGTTGGAAACGAACACACACCACCAGCAAGGGCAACAAATGGTATCACTTTAATACTGGAGCTACTAACTTGAGATTGAAGCAATCAGGTATAGACTTTACAATCCATTAAGTTTCTGTATTCAAAGTACAGAGCAAAAGAGTCAGAACAACGAAGGTGCTAACTGCAGAAAAAAACTGCCAGTCATGATTTTCCATTTGCAATATTTTAAGTTTCCTTTTATTGCTGTAAATAACCTACCTATAATGAAAAAGCTCAGTAAAAAGGAAAACCTGAATTGTAGTGTTTTAAGTAACTGAAGAAGCAATGACAGGACAAACCTATACAGGATTCAAAGACACAGAATCAAAAGACTCAACTTCCTCATGGCATTCAAGTACTGCAAACAGCCTGATGGCAATCAGTTTGAACATGACATGTTGCAGGAAGCCTAAAGGTAAATGCATAAGGCCAGTGTCATCAAAATTACAAAGCTACCATACCCTGTATTTCACTGACAGTGCCGCAGCTGGAAGTTCTACACAAACTGGAAAGAAAAAGCAATGCTGATGGAGTTAATTTCTTCACTAGGTCAGTACAGATAGCCAAAGGACATAGGAAATCCACATGAAATTCTTCAACGCAGAGCTATGTCAGGATGTTGTTATTTTTTTCCTTTTCCTCTTTATTTTTTCCATCTTCCCCAGAATACATTATTTCCATTGTTTACTACACATTTCACTTGTATAAAAGCAATGTTACAATTGCATCCTAATTTATTTAAATAAAAATGAATTATGAATCAATAAAATGAACTAGAATCCTAATCAAAAATGTGCTTTCTTATTGTTTAGATCAATTATCCGATCCCAGTGAAAGGTATACCTAACAAGAACTTGCACACTCATACTTTAGCATACTTATAACATACATTTACCTACAATGAAATATTTTTATTTCAATGTTATGCTATTTACCTCTTGAAATAATGGTTTCTAAACCAGTGCCATTAATGAAGGCACGCTTGATGGTCTGTGTTTTCACATCAGTCCAGTATAAGCGTTCCTCAACAGCATCAAAATCTATGACCGTCACATCATCGATGTCAGGAACAGTGAAGGCTGTGATGAAGTTGAAGTATGGGTTTTCTATGTCCACCCCTCTTATTTCTGAACGCCTTGCGTAAAGAAGAAATTTCTTCCTTTCTATTAGAAAAAAGAAAAACATCACTCCTCATCCTCTTTGCAACATTGGTAACAGAAGTCAAAGTTCATTCATTTGAGATCACTTTACAAATGTGTATATGAAGTTTAGATGAAATGATTTAACATTGCCAGAAAACCAGCAGCCTAGTGACACTTGAGAAATAAAGTATGTTACAGACCATGAAAATCACAGGAAAAATACATTAATTCTGGACACTGGACAAGAAGTTAGTATACCACTAAATCAATCTGGTCTTGTGCAAGTCTAAGCGAAAAAAGTTAAATGATATTTTAAAAAAATTACCCCACTTACCCCAATCAAAAATATACTGTTTCATTTGCACATCATAACAGATATTAACATTTGATATCTCAGGGGAACAGAGTATCACTGTAACAGGGAAGTTTTGCTAACAGCAAAACTCAGAAAGAATTCCACAATGTGTATGTAAACAGTGAAAGGCGAACAAGAAGAACAAGAAAAAGAACACATTGACTGTTCTAATTTGGACAACCACTAAAGAAAAAGGGTGATACATTAAAGGCCAAACAGTACTCTGTTATTTTTATCTCAAAAGTCTAAATTATTTGAGCAAATGTCTGTGAATGAACAGTAAAGGTAACTTTTCCCTCCACAATACCCTTCATACAACAAAATATTTTTTAGTGTATTTCCTAAACATTAGTAATCAACACTGAAAAGAGCAATGTAGGTCAAGGTTTTACAAATAGCAGACACAATTATTTGACATTTTGAGGGGTTTTATTGCTTAAAAATGTTTATTGTAATTTTTTATAAAACTCCCCTGCAAGGCTGCACGTCTAATATTTGCTCTTCATTTTATTTTCTTAATCCTTGAAAATGAAACTAAGACAACTTTAGAAGAACAGGTAGAGATTTAAGCTGTTAACTACCTTTGTGTTATTCAGCTTACCTGACTCATGATTTTCTGATGACAAACTTTACAGTATAATTCCTTGTGTTTTGCAGAGATAAGTTTTACTAACATATCGTACACGTAAGCAACAGAAAAAATGGCTGTGGTAATACACATCAAAGCTCCACACACCTCATATATTAGAATAAGTTACCAATTCCCCCAAAGTGGATGTCCCTTTAAAATATATCATCATAATACACTGTAGAGATTATTTTTAAGATTATGTATTTTAATTTGTACAGTTCACAATCCTAAAATCAATACAATTTTCAAGCTTTGAGAGGAAAACTTACCGTAACATGTTTTCTTGTCTAAAGACAGTTTCATCAGATGCGGACAGGCACATGCAGCACTTCGGTTGTGATTGATCAGACACATGTGAGAACACGGACCTCTGCCCTCATTAGCAGCGCATGGATTGGAAGCTAAAATTGAATAATGAAGTAGACAAAATATAAAAACACCTTTTGGAACGAAGGTTTGTCAGACTACCATAAGCTACACTGGTGAGAAAGTGGTGAAAATTCTGTTTGAAGACAAACCCGGCCTCTTTGTTTCACTGAGCTTGTACTCTAATCGCTTTTTGTAGGCCAATGTTCAACTCTTGTCCAAGCATATATGTTTTATATTTTTTTGTTAGTACAGCCACAGAATTTATCATTGTAACTTCATCAAGCCACTGGATAGAATTTTCCTAGTAAGATATTAATTTTGCAGCCTATTTATAACATTGTAACGAACTGTACACTCTTAACCAGGACACATGGCATAAAAAAAATGTTAATATGATGAGGACCTGAACAACAAATTTCATTTTGTGAAGAGTCAAAGCTTAGATTGCACAATTAATTTAGGCAAATTCAATGCTGCCTCTCAATTTCATCTACCTCGTAGAATATTAGTTGGGAATCTCACATGCAAAGATTATTTGAAAAAAACATGCCAAAGTATTTCTGCTTTTCTCAAACAAAAACCTCTCCCAAGTGTAGCTTTTTTCAAGTGGCTTGCTACAGTTTACTGATGGAACAAGATGTGCTAAAATTGCTTTAAAGAGGGGAAAGAAATCTGACCGGAGAAGACTTCTTGGGCTTGCAAAACCTAGAAACTCTTCTTATTACCTTAATTCATTACTACGCACACACAGTTCCAGAGCACTCCTGAAGAGACATTCCAAGCATAAACAGAAAGTAATGTTGAATTTTCCATTTACTAAAAAACCTTAGAAAATTAACAGTGATGAAAAGGGAAGTGGGAATGACTGACTCATACAGACAAACTTATAATTAACACAATCAATTACTTCATAACGTATTCCTCCAACGCTATGCTAGCCTGCAATATAAGTAATTAGATAACTAGAGAAATCAGATGTATGAATTTCTTCACAAAATAAATTTAGCTCTAACTCAAGCACTAAAATTTGAAGACAAACTCAAGGTTTGCTTCACTGAATCATTTCTTTTTCATCAATGCATCCTTAAATTTATCCACCAACTCCTGAATCCTTTAACTACTTACTTGTCTAAAAGTTTCATTCTTACTACAGGAAGAATGAAACTTTCAAAACCTTGGATAAACCAATTAATGAAATTCTATCCAGCATCTTCCATCATTCTATCCAAAATTCACAGGCTTTTACAGTTTTCTGTAAAGTCATCCCATTTGCCCCTTTCAAACACGGGCAGCACTGGAAGCTACTCAGCACTATCCCAGCCTTTGCAGTTTTCTCCTGCTATTCCATTGTTGATTAAAAAGAAGCATCCCATCTTGCCTCTGTCAGCTCTTCTAAACCTCTGACAAAAAGTCAGCTGGGCCAGTAGGTTTAAAAATATTTATTCTTGGTAAACAAATTAATAACAGCGCAGGCTGGGGCTGCCCTGCTGGGAAGCGGCTCTGCTGAGAAGGCCCTGGCAGTGCTGGTGGGCAGCCAGTGCCCCTGAGCCAGCGCTGGGCCCTCGGGGCCAAGGAGGGCAGCGGTGTCCTGGGCTGCACGAACAGGAGTGTGGGCAGCAGGGCGAGGGAGGCCATCCTGCCCCTCTGCTCTGCCCTGGGGAGGCCGCAGCTGGGGTGCTGTGTCCAGTGCTGGGCCCCCAGTGCCAGAAGGACAGGGAGCTGCTGGAGCAAGGCCAGCGCAGAGCCACAAGGATGCTCAGGGGATGGAGCATCTCCCTGGGGAGGAAAGGCTGAGAGACCTGGGCTTGTTCAGCCTGGAGAAGAGAAGGCTGAGGGGGATCTCCTCAGGGCTTATCAGTATCTGAAGGGCGGGTGTCAGGAGGGTGGGACTGGGCTCTTCTCAGCGGTGCCCAATGACAGGACAAGGGGCAATGGGCATAAGCCTGCTCACGCAGGGGGGTTCGACAAGATGATCTCCAGAGGTCCCTTTTAAACCCTACCATTCTGTGATTCTGTGATAAGTGCTTTGAATGCTAACGGACTGTAATACCTTATTATCCTTATGTGATGACTATATTTGATTCTGCCTTTCCCAAAAATTACAATAGATAAATGTTTATTTAACGACATCACTTTTCTTGCATCTGTAGTAACAATTTGAAAAAAATCTGTGGTGATCTCTTTCAATAAGTTAACAATTTTGTGTGGAAGATAAAAAAATGTGAAGCTGAGGAAAAGACTGAAGTTAAGATGGTTCCAGGAGCCCTTCAGGATAAGAATAAATTATTATGGACTATTAATATTAGTAAATATAGTCTCATCTTTCCCTATGAACTACACATGAAAAATGAAACATAATTTAGGGTTTTGGCAACATTGTGAAGAAGATCATAGAATCATTTAGGTTGTAAGGAATCTCAGGAGATCAGTGATTCAACCTCCTGCATTTTTTGGCATTCTTAACACTGCTAATGTGAGATTTAAAAATTAGTCATACATTTTGTAAAACAGCATTTCCTTTAATTTATTTGCCAATACAAAGTAGTAATTTCAGTGGAACATCAACCTCTTATTGTGCATACAACCATCTGTGGCAAAGATCTACTTAGGGCCTAAGAATAATAATCCCCATCTTGTCTTTCTATGCTAGTAGTGCATTATGTTCTTTTCTACCAAATTTGCTATTTCCGTATGGAATTCAAATAGAAGAACATACAGAAGAAAAAACGAAAGGCATACTGACTAATGATCATATTAAAGAAAGACTTGTGGTTAAAGTGTGCTACGAGCACCAACAATGAGGAGACAGTGCAATCTGTTATCTGTCCATGTCACCATTCGTTTCATATACCGGGGAATACAAAAGTGGTGGAAAAAGAAGTGTTATAAAGCAGACATATTTGTTACCACATATATTCACAATTGAAGGAGTAAACTATCATAATCTAAAAATTATATATACCAGTACATATGTATATATTCCTTTCACATTCATACTGCCTTCACTGAAAAACAGCTAGCCCATTCTTTACTTTCTAATAAAAACTAATTCTCTTGCAGACAAATAGGTATGCTATTGCTTTGACTCTCAAAAAATTGGCTCTTTTATTTCCTCATGCTATTTCTAATACTTCTCCTATTTCTCTTGTGAATAACCACATAGCCATTCCTTATTCACCTTCACCATGCCATTTATGATTTCACAGACTGTCATCATACAGAAGCCTGTCTACAAGCTGTATTTCAAGAAGCATCAGCCTACCTGTCCTCATACAAAAACCCTTCCCATACTCTTGATCAGCCTGTCAAGCTTTCCTGGTATCTTTCATATGATCTGTATACAGTATTCAAGATACAGGAGTGATATGGATTTATACAGCATTGCAGTTCACTATCTGTGGCTCTTTATTCCTTTCCTAAACATTTCCACCAATCTATTTTCCTTTTGATCACGGCAACCCACAGAACTGGCATTTTCACCAACTGGCCAGCCTTTTGCATTATTTAATTGATATCCACTGCTGATTGCTTGTCAATCTATTTCTCTTGCAGTACTGCACACAGATATACATGTCACTCTTTGTCATCATATTTCTTCTTGACTGCTCTCTAAAGCATTATTTAAACAAAATATTTTTCTTGAGCAGTAACCCTTAAAAGACCCTCAGACATTCTATCACCAGTTGACAAATGAACAGTTACCCTGACAATCTCTGAATACGCATTCACTATGGACCAACTTATCCTCCATATTAACTTCATATTGAGCCTGTCCCTTCTTGGCATCAGAATTTAGCTTGGAAAAATTTTAATCTTATACTTTAATGGTGCGTGACATGATGAAATTCTGCCTACGCCTTCAAATATATGCACTTCAGTTACATGAAAAGGATACTTTTAAATTGCTGACAATCTATTGCCACTCATATTTAAAACCAATTACAGATCTAATCCTCTGCTCACTGTCAATACTTTCTGTAGTATATTGCTTTTCATAGGGCCAAAGATTCTTCTGCGGTACACAGTCAAGTTAAAATCTTTATATTACCTGATTATATCCAATTATTTTAGCATTAATCTTTGGAATTTGCAACTTAGGACTGATCAGACAATGCATTAGTTCTAAAATACATATTTATTTCCTATATTCACTATTTCTACTTCCGTTTTTAATCATTCACATGAAGAATTAGTCAGCATATAATCTAACAAAAATTTACATATTCACCATGAAACAAAGTAAACAAGAATATTATTAGCTCAAATTTAGCACAATTCTTCATGATACTCTATTGTATACGGTATGATAGCTTTATGGTAATTCTGAAGCTCTTGATGAATCTCTCTGTTTCCTACCCTCCACAGCCTACATGAGGGATGAAAGGGTACTGCAAAAAAACAAACAGAGAAAAATGTAATTAAAGATATAAGTCAGAAACTAAGAAGGGATTGCTTGGAATGACTTAAAAAGCTTACTGACATACTAGGCAGATAAGAAGCGTAGATGTAGAAGAATAACAAACGTAATGCTAGGGTATTACCATATGGAAAGGCCAAAGCCGATAATACTTTTTGGAGCAGGTGCTCTGTTTTATAGAAAACTTTCAAAAAATCAGAAATATACTGTTAAAGTAAGTAACAAAAAAGTGGTGACAAAGGCTTAAATTAAATCTAAGAGTGAAAACACAACACATGTAACTCAAGAGTGACAGAAATAAAGCTTCTAATAAAATTCAATACTTCTATTGTAATATACAAGGGAAAAAATCTCAAGTTACATACATGAGGATGAGCACTGAAATAGCATCCATGCCTAAAAGATCCTTTTCTGAACCAACAGATTATATTTACATGTACGAAATGGCTGTCCAATACCCCTCTTATTACAAGAGTTAGGACACGCTGAACAGAATTATCAAGTATTAGGGTCAAAAAAAGCAAGACGAGGTCCTGTCTCACCTAGTGCATAGTTACACACCAGAGCCATCTGCCCAAAAAGTTGTAGACATCAAGAGTTTGTGTAAGTTTAAAAGTCAACTAGAAAAGTTCATGTAAGAAGAATCAGTCAAAGGCTTTAAAGCCTTTGAAGCACAAAGATACCATTTTAGGCTCAAAAATCACGGGGTTACAGGTTACTGGAAGCTGACAGGCTATATGGGAGGAGCATGGCTGTTACCTTCCCCCAGGTCCCTACTTTTCTGTTGGCAATGATCACCCTTTGTCAAAGACAGGATGACGAGTTAAGACAAAGGTAGGAAAGACTGCTTTTATAATTCCTAAACCAAAAATGGAATTTTCACAAGGCAGAAAGGAATCCAACTTAAAGTTCAGAAGGACTGTATATATTTTGCACAATACATATACTAATCTTGTTGCTGGTTTTGAAGTAAAAAGAATGTACACAAGAGGGTTGTGAAGAAATCTCAAACTAATAGAATTTTTAAATCCCCCCCCCCCCCCAAAAAACATC
>VZTV01085137.1:29680-41544 GCA_013400875.1 Anhinga rufa | reverse complement strand
TTGATGACAACTCTCTGGGTTCTGTTGTTGAGCCAGTTCTCCATCCACCTCACTGTCCACTCATCCAACTCACACTTCCTTAGCTTGGCTATGAGGATGTTATGGGAGACAGTGTCAAAAGCCTTGCTGAACTCAAGGTAAAAAACATGCACTGATCTCCCTTCATCGACCCAGCCAGTCACCCCATCACAGAAGGCCCATCAGGTTGGTCAAGCATGATCTTCCCTTGGTGAATCCCTGTTGCCTGCTTCTGCTCACCTTCTCCTCTCCCTCCCTGGCGCTGCCCTCCAGGCTGCGCTACTCCCTCACCTTTCCAGGGATGGAGGTGAGGCTGACTGGCCTGTAGTTTCCCCGGTCCTCCTTCTTGCCCTTTTTGAAGACTGGAGTGACATTTGTCTTCCTCCAGTCTTCAGGCACCTCTCCTGTCCTCCATGACCTTTCAAAGATGATAGAGAGTGGCTCAGCAAGAACTTCCGCCAGCTCTTTCAGCACTCGTGGGTGCATCCCATCAGGGCCCATCGATTTCCGAGGATCCAGTTTGCCTAGATGATCTCTGACCCAAAGAAGTCAAGCACGTAGATTCAGAAGTCCAAAGACTCCTAGTAAATTACTATGTAACAACACTGTCCAACCATTTCCATTAACATTTATGATCCCGAAGTCAGGGATGGAGGGACTTTGAAGAGGTCAATGTTTGAAAAATCAGAGAAGAAGGAACTATAAAGCCCAATTAAAATTCTCTTTTTTATGATGGTAGAAGTAGACATAAGTGTTAGGAAGAAGAAGAATATTGCCATTTGTCAGCAAGGTACTAAGTATCTTGGGATTCACCTATCCTCAACTCAACAGCAGTTGGGGAAGGAAAGGGAAGTAAAAGGAAGTATGAGGAAAGGCAGGAAGACATGTTTGGACCAGTAGCAGGTAGTGTTACCAACAGGTAGGTATCAGGATGAAATCACAGCAAAATGTGCCAAGTCCCTCGATAATTAATTTGGATTTGATTATTACTTATGTTATTAACAACCTGCTTAGGTACAGTCTATATATTGCCATAATTTAAGCCAGAAAATTTAAAGTGGAAAATAATTTTACACCAGTTAAAGTAAATCTCTGTATTTGTAATGCTCATAATCCTCAGAGAAGTAATAAATACAGATATACTCTAGAAAAAAAAAAAAAACTAGCTGTGCAACTAATGGGCTATTCTGTGCTTTCTTTCTTGGTCCTTATGAACCTTCACACGTACGACCACTGAAGTCAATAACTTAACATTCTTGACTAAATATTTACCATCTGAATGAGAGATTCACTATTCAGTGATAAAATCATTTGAAGCTTCACCTGAAATTATAAGGAAATCATTAGTCTCTTTACCTACGTGACAGACATTGTAAAGCTGTTTCAAGGAGCTAAGTTTTAGCAGGTTCCTGCATTTTTTATTAGGAATTAAATAGAATATTTCATTAAACCAGATAGATGACATCTGGTCAGTTTTCATTTTCAAGATTAATACAGTCTTATCTTAAGTTATAGCAGCTGAAGATTACTAAATACACAACTACCGATGCACTATCTATCTAATGACAAAGCCTATGCACTTACCATAATCGTACAGCAGTGCTCTGGTATAAATAGATGTTATACTATAAAAGCTGGTATAAAATTGAAATGGAAATATATATGCATGAAGAGGTAAGCTTTATATAGATGAAAACGGGAAGTTAAAGTTACAACATAATGTATCAAGAAATAATTAACGAATTTCCAATTATTTAATGCATACACTGTGAACTTCCTTTCAGTTTTGATCATTATCCACACCACAAATAAGTTTTGATGCTTCTTGAAGTTTTAAACTCCAAACTCATGCCTACAGCAGGTTGAGTTCATTCTCCCATGAAAGACATAATGTGTTAATTTGAAATTGAAAATTGTAAATGTTATTTTAAAACAAAAGCTGTGAAGTGAATAGGATATGCTTTGGAAAAGCATCAGTTTATGGACAACACCCAGTCGAGGCTATTTAGGTAGAAAAGTAGTGGTCTGCAGTGGTGGAATCTAAATTATGCAGTCCTAAGAATGAACAAAAAGACTGAAAAGCAAATAGCAACAGGCAAGTGAATGAGTAAATTAAGGCAAAGTATAGTTCAAAGTGAATGTTTACAACTAACAATTGTATACCAAGTTTATTTCACAGAAAAGTTCTTCTTCCTCTGGAGAGGAGCAAGAGGAAGAGAGCTAACATTGTTATGTTTCCTTTTGTCAGACTAGTTACTCCAGCTAAAAGAAAGTTGGAAGGCTTTAAAATATATATTGGTTCTGTCTGCACCATATTTGTAACAGATCAAGAAAAGGAGTCCAAATGGACAATATTCACAGACACTGATCCCACGAAGCTTCTGGTTCGAATAAAGATTCTATTACCACCTAAGGAACACTAGTGCTGAATACATTTAATTAAGAATTGTCAGTTCAAGGCAAATTCATAAACAGATATTTGTATATAAAAAGAATACTTTTTCCCCCCCCGAGGAAAAATAATTACTTATTCTGTAAATAGTCACCTTGTGGTTGACGACTTGGATGATATATCTGAAGATCAAATGGCTGAGCACTTGTTTTTTGTATTACACTGACATTTTGGCCAGTCCATTTATTGGCTTTTGCAAGTGTATTGGTCCGCCAATCTGTCCAATATACTTCACTCCCATACAAAGAAACAGCAAAAGGGTGAGAAAGATATTCATGACCTCGTATAATCTCTATCATGCTGGTTCCATCATATAATGCAGAATAAATGGCATCCGATCTACAAGATAACCCCAAATTTAAGATTACATAGAAATAAAATAAAAATCACACAACCATTATGACATTTGTGCAAAACGTTTAAGGATTTTATTCTTACATACTGATAAGACCAAAGAATGTTTATAGCACAGTCATTAACTTCAGAGATGATTTAGTTCACATTATTAATGTAATCATTAGTAATTAATAATTAAATTATTAATTTAACTAGGGATATGAAATACCAGTTTGCTTGTACACTGTTTTTAAATTCAAATTTACATCCATGCTGTGAAAATGCAGCAGGAGAACAGGGTTTCCATTCAGAACTTATGGAAAAAGTAGTAAAATAGCTTGGGTCTTCCATTTTTAGTTGTCAGGGAGGACAAATGGGGGACTGCTCTCTAAGGCACAGGGAGCCAGGGCCATGGATGATACCACAGCTGGCAGGGCAGAGGCTTCCCTTTCCAGGGCCACATCCCACTGACCCTGAGCGAAGTGAGCAGGGCAGGCCCCAGGGGTGGCAGCCAGGTTCAGCCAAGAGTCCAAATCACCAGAGAAGTTTGTGGTGGTGAAACAAGGTCAGACCGGGAAGCCACTCTGTGGATTGGGGTGCTGTGGCTCGGCTGGAGACTGATGCTCCACTGGTGTCACTCAGGCAGGGGCCGAGCTCCAGGGCTGTACTGAAATGGGCTCATGGGACTATGGGCAGCACGTGTGGAGGGAGGTCCCTCAGAAGCCTGGTAAGGGCCATTAAGGTCTGCTGGTACTGTGAAGAAATTATGTATAATAGTAATGCAATTAAAGACATGTACTCACTGTGCATTTGCACAGAAGACTCTCTATGTACATAATGTACATAACTACATTGCACTTAAAGTAGTTCATATTTTTGTATGCAAGAATAAGGATTTATAAACAGATAAGAATACTGTTGTCACTTTACCTGGCATCTGTCCATACTATTCTTTTTTCAAAGTGATCTACAGTAAGGCCGTTAGGCCAGGCTCCAGTATCCATATCTTTATATATGATCTTTCTTTGCGCTCCGCTCATGGAAGCTGATTCAATGCGAGGAAAATTTGCATCCCAGTCTGTCCAAAACAGAATTCTGGTGAGAGGAAAAGGAAAAGAAAAGGGATATAAGAAAATATTAAAGCATGCAGAATAATTTCAAATGGTTCAAATAAGAGAATAGTTGGAAAAAAGTTCATTCACATGTTTTGAATAAAAAAGAATAAACATAGATGATTTGGGCAACTATATAAATTCCTTGTAGTAACAAGGGAACTTGGACGTAGTATTTCATTATTAGTGTTAGGGCAATCATGAAACTCAAGAAGGTTTTTAAAAACTAAAAATTCAATAGCATTCCCTTTTCCATGTCTGTTAATACAAGTAACAGCTTGATTTGTCTTTCTTCTATAATTAGAAACCCAGCTCATTAGAAAAAAAAAATATAATGAGAGCCTTAGAAAGTAATCCACAGATGAGGAGGATGGGGAGGGGAGAAAGGGAAGAAAGGTGATTTGAGGTAGCAGGGATTAAGGAACATGATAAACTAGAGATTCCCATTTATTATTGAGTGTTCCAATGAAGACCCTTAGATTTTGATATGTCACTAACGAATTTTATACGGATTAGTCTTGTTAAGAAAACTGAAAAGATGTGTTGTATGGTAGCAGCTTCCCCCTGTATAACCAAAGAAGTTTCTTGTTATGTAGCAGAATTAGTGTCACCAAAAGGCCAAAAATACACTCTAAGTGCTCTTTGCTTATGAAGTTTACAACAACACACAGGGTTTTTTTTTAATTTGTTAAAGGAAAATAATATATTTAATATGAAAACTTTTAATGAGTTGTAAAGAGCTAATTGCAGAGTCAGACTGTAACAAAACTTCTGACAAGTAACATCAGACAGCTTCAGTCCTGAATATATATCCTAATAAGGCCTCTCCATTTAGTGCCTGTGAACAATAGTAGACACTAAATTTAAATAATAAGGGATGAAACTCCAATTCTAACTCTCTCCCTGGGTAAGGGTCTCTGCTCCACGCATATAGACAGCATCGTGCCAGCCCAGACACTGTCTCACAGGGCCTGTATGTGTGGGGTGCCAGCAACTAGAGTGCGTGAGGGTGTGCATGTCAGCACATGATCGCTGGCAAAGGTGAAGGCAGACTGGTGAGTGGGTTAAATGCATGGAAGCCAGATGTACGCGTGCATCTCTGGGAGCGAGGCACCTGGGAGTGCTGGCTACTAGCAGGACCAGGGCAAGCAGCCCAACTGGGAGAGAGACCATGAGGTCTGGGGCCTGACTGAGAGACATTTACATATATGTGTGGCAGCTGGGGACAGCAAGGATCCAAGGCTAGCTACTGGGTAGGACTGGGTGCCTACACCCAGCTACAGCAGTGTGCACGGTGGGATCCTCACCAGTAGCTGGTGTGGGGCTGCAGCCTTGGGGCTCACACATCCTGGAGCCAGCAACTAGGCAGGCCAGCCATCCCAGGGCCAGCCACTAGGTAGACTGACCATCTCAACAGAGCTACTGCAGGAATCCACGTCACACATACGTATATATTCCCACTAAGAGACCTGCCTCCTTAACAGCCAGAGAGGTTAACAGGACGAGACCACTGGTGCTGTTTGTCTGTCTCAGTGCTGAGAGTTTCTGCCTGTGCAGACCTTTCTGGCCAGTCATGTATATACATTTATGTATGTTGTATATGTGCATCTGCCTGTGTGTGGGCTAGGAATACACACTCAGCCTCACTCCAGGTTGCAAGCAAAGGCATGGAGCTATGGCAGCCTCACCTCCATTGGGATACAGGATTTGTGCAATCCGAACACAACCATCTACTTTGAAACATCAGTGTTCGTTTATTCATATTTATTTATGAAAATATTGAAGAGCTGTTCCTGTCTGTGTTCAGAGATTTTATTCTTTCTTCACTTCTAACAAAATGTAGCACACAATTGTTTCTAGCTTTTCTAAGGGCAGATTAAGCCTTCAGTTTCAGGAATAGCGGTGATTTGCTTTTTTTTTTTTCTTCCTCCCACCCATTCACTATGAACAACTTATCTGCCAATTCTTCTGCCAAGAAGATGCTGCTTTTTAAAGATCTCTATAGATAAGCAATGCACTTCATAAATAAGCTTTCTAGCATCTGAATTGAGAGGGCAGAGTCCTTACTCATTAAAGCATGTACTTCCAAATTCAGAATTTTAGGTCTCACAGGGAGCTCAGGTCCCTGAATCTTTACCTACTCTTATTTTTATGTCCACAGCAGTGTTTCTCAAATAAATATTCAGTGAAGACACAAGATATACCATACGTTCTAAAGAAAATTAAATTATTATTCTGCAAACTAACTAACTTATATTATTTTTGGCCACATTTAATTTGGTCTTGTTTCCCCCACCCCGAAAGAACAACAAATATGAGAAGAGGATATAGCTATTGACCATTACCTTTTGGCCTCTCTAAAAGCATCCGGCAACACACAATACTGGGTAATGAGGTTTCTGTAATGAGTTTGGAATTTCATATCGCCTCAAAACATTGCTCTAACTCCAAGAATCATCAATTTTTTGTAGTAGTAGAGTGAATCTCAATACAGAATCAGAACTGACAACTAGCTTGACAGGGAGTTAAGGGTTCCATGAACACTTTTACTTCCCTTCCACTACTTAAGTTTATTGACTTCAATTTTAATATAAATGGCATGTATGGGTCATTTTTGCTCTGTCAAAAAAAGTGAAGCTAATTTTAAAAGGAAGCAAAAATATTCTAAGCAATGTTTTAATGTTAGTTTTTTTTACTGTGAAGATTTAAAAATGGAATTGTGAAACATTTATATGTTTGATGATGGCTAAAATTACACTTTATTGGAAAAGTTTTTATTGTATTAGCATATTAACAAAATCAGGCAGTACTTTAAGCATACTTTTCTTAAAACACCCATTTTTGGCCTGTTCTAATTAATATTTTGTTTGATATTATAAAAACTTTCTATTATTTATCAGAAACAGTTAATTATGACAGGCATTAGATAAAATACATATTTATGGTAGTAGGATGAATCTACTACACTCAGTTGCTTATGATTAATAATATTCCTGTTTATAGAATATCCCTTAAGAATAGGTAGAAAAAATACTGAGATAAGTTGGCAAGCGTATCTCCACTTTAAAGATGGAAAATGAAACACAAAAGATAGATGTTACTGGAAGAGTAAAAGTTGAGTGAGGTAAAATCTAAGCTATGCTTTTATAGTCCCACCAAAAAAAATAAAATAAAAAAATCAATCTAAGTAAGACAAACCACATTGGCAATACCTAAATCAGCCCATTAACCACAGAGGAAGGTTAGACCAAAGCCTTCAGTTACTATCATCCACATAAAAAAAATAATAAATTAAACAATCACATAACAAGGGAAGTAATTTGCCAACAAAGACAGCCCTGTGTCTCCCAACTTACCTCTTCTTAACCCTTTTCACTGGGGCAAGACACATTAGTAATGGATTGTATTTAACTCAAAATATTCTTTCAAGCGCTATTAAAGACAAATTAGGAACTATAATTCAGCAAAAAAGGAAATTAAGTAGTATCACACTTAAACCTCTATCTTTAAAATACTTTGCAAAACAAAAATGTAATCTTTTTCTATTTACCCATATCTGGGATCCAAAGCAATAGCCCTTGGATGTTCCATAGCTCCTGCTATCAACGTTGTTCTCAAAGTGCCATCTAGTTTTGCTACTTCAATTTGGTCCAAATTGCTGTCTATCCAGTATATGTTTCCTGCGATCCAATCTACAGTAAGACCTTCAGGTGTGGCCAGGCCATGCTGTACTACCACCTCAATGGCACTAACACCTTAAAAAAAAAGAAGGGGGAGTAGGGGAAGAAAGAGAGTCTTAAAGAATAATATAGAGTCTGATACAGTGACCATGGACCTACAAGTCTATCATATGTCCTTGGAGTGCATTCTTGATTAATCTGATGGACAATACTACTTTGTTCCACATGACATCTTTTCTTTACAAATGTGACAGACTGCTGTAAATAAGTACACTTTTGGCAATATACAAATAAACTTCATTCCACAGTAACAGAAATTTGTAGTTCTCTGATGCTTTAGTAAGCGAAGCTCTGAAACTTTCAAAAAAGGTCAAAGATCACATGCAGAGTAACACAGGAGACACATGTGCCCTATTACCAGGGTCCTCTTTTGCAGCATCTGTGAGTTCACGCTCATGCTTCACCTCCCCGTGACTAGACATATTAGACAAAAGGCATACCGCTCTATTTCAGTTCGCTCTGTCAGGGAAAGAGAAAACTGAAACTTTATGAGGAAGACAGAAATGGCAGGGAGAACCCTGTTTGGGCTACACATTTTGAAAATATTACAATAAATAGCCTTACTTTGTTCCTTCAAATCACATGCACAATTCATACTGTCACTGTCTACTGACAGCTCTTCCCTACCAAATACTTCTTCTGGAGGGTCTCAAAATTTTTCACACAAACAGCAACTACAGAAGCACTCCGTTAGCCTTCAGGACTTCCAGGAAGGCACAGTGCTTTTTGCAGATGCAAGTCAGTTCTTGACAGCTGCAAGACTGAGGGAGTAAATTATTTTTCTTTTTAATAGAGCACAGAAGTCACGTGGGTTTTGGTATATCGTGATTATAATAAAGCATTATGATAACAGACTACCTTACTGGTTTCATACAAACACCACAGCCGTTAATGAAAAGTAGCAAGTCTTTGGCTGTCTTTACATACTTAGCAGAGTAGGATATTTCTTTCCTGGTCTAGATCTGAGGATATAAAAATACCCACAAATACTATCTACTATGGAAAAGAAAAAAATCCCCCAAACCAAAAAACAAATGCGTTGGGGAACATATATACAAGTGCAAGTTAAACATGCTTATGTCTGTTAGCTCACGCAGGAATGAAAGCACCTGAATATACATTTTAGCAAAGAACATTTTGTAGAAACACTTTTGTATATATTAGGAGATTATATTGAGTTATAGGCCATAATTATGTCACCAGGGCAAAGAACAAGTCTTTCTGAATGCTATAACATTACGAAGCAAAATCTTTCACCTAGTGAGAGCAGATAATTTATCAGATGTCTGATAAATTCTTATACTTTTTTAATAAGGCGAAGGTAAACTACAAAAAATGAAAAAGTCATTATTGCACTCATTGGACCAAGAAAAAATATCAGCCCTCTGCATTTGCTATTTTCTTCCTCCTATAGCCTATTGCAAAAGAAATTTTATAACAAAAAGTCTTTTTCAAACTCTATATCAAGTACAATCTAGATATATTCCTTTTTTAAGGCAGAATGCCATCATAAATTCTGTTTCTGTGAATGGTAGCTCAGTTACAATTTATCAGGTCTGACACTCTGTAACTGCAGTTATTCTTACTGTTAAGAAATTAAAGATTAAATTCATACCTCCAGTATCAGAGAGCTTGCCTCTGTAAATTTTGTCCTCTACCACATCTGTCCAGTACAGTAAACTCTGACTGAAGTGAAAATCAAGTGCTATTGTATTTCTTAAACCAGGAACTAAGAGGCTGTAGTCACGTTTGTGAAGATCAATTTTTCTGATCTCATGTCGAATAGAAAAAATGATGAAAGCCTCAAATGGATCTGGAAGGAGAAGATTATACATTTCAAAAGAATAATAAAGAAGATACTGTTACATATTGATATAAATGACAAGTGGAATAAGAACAACAGAATACTTTATCAGGAGAAACAGATGATTAAAACAATTCATCTTCTGATAAGGAGTCTTTCAGATACATTTTTAGTCCCGCAGACTTCTCACTTCTCCCTTCTAGCATTATCTTTGATCACAACTAGAGATATTAAACATTAAATTTGGGACTATCAAATTCAACTATTGAACTGTGTTTTGTAGCTTTACCACAAGAAGCCCATATTACAGCTTTAAAGAGTCACACATAATCAAAATTAAAAATCTGTTTTCTCAAAATTTCAGAAAAAAATAATCCATTAACTTATACATTGTTTCAACTAACTGGCACTTGAAACAATTTACTAAAATATATAATGTACCTTTTGAATATATATAATGTACGTTGTGTTTTAAATTGAAGTGCTTAAAAAAAAAAAACAAACACCTCACCCCAGACTAGCAAGCAAGGAAATGAACATTTTGTATGCTTATTGATGCACCCCATCACAAATCCAACTACCACTAAAATTCTCATTTCTTTGTTATTAAATGAATACTAGATTATTTGTGCGTTTGATCTTATATCAAGTCATATATAAATGCCTGTAAATGCTCTCTGCATAAGTCAACCATACTACAAAATGGATTTTTTTTATTATAGTTCTTACATATTTTAGATTAGGAAAGGTTTTTCAAACAAGTAGCTATGCTAATAAAACAAACAAGACAGACAAAAATTGGATTCTGTAAACTGTTGAATCAACTCAGTATATCCGCTTTAGTAAAGGAAGTTTATCACACCAGTCCTTTTCTATGGGAAACTTGGTGTTGGTTTTTTGTGTGTGGTTTTTTTTTTTCTTTTTTTATTCTTTTTTCTTTTTCTCTCCAGTTCCTTCTGTCCTGTATATGAAAGGGAGGTTTAATCGTATGGAAAACAGAGTATTGACAGTTTATGGCAATAAGTAATATTGCATTATTCTTCTAAAAGATTCAAAGAAAATGTTGCACATGTTATCACCAAATATAAAGATGTTTATATACCTTAATACAAAAAAAGATTAATTTCATGTTTTTCTCTTGATAACAACTGCACATACAGGTTAAATGATTTATAATGTTTTAAGTTCATCAGGTACCTCAGCAGAGCTACGGTTCTGCTCTTGAAGTACTTGTTCATACTCTGGCTTGGACTTTACAAATGATCCTCCTATTTGTTAAAGCAATGAATGACTTCCTGCAAAGGCAATTTTTCAAAGCCCTATGGTAGTTAAATAAGTTAATGAAGAACAGGATCACTGACATTGGTATCTATTTCACAAATACCAGTTATCTGAACCCGAGAAACACTTTAATGGCACTTCCCAATTTCTGATAAATAGGCAGCTATTATGCAGGAGACCACAGACTACTGATATACGGCTTTTTAGGCAACTCCAACGCATAAGAACACACATGATGGACATCACCAGTATTGTCTTTTATGTTTCTCAGTAATTAACATCACAGTGGAAAAAAAGAAACCTAATAAATCTGTGCTATGTTGGACGGGGTTTTTTATTCAAAGTAGAGGAAGTCTGGCTTAAGCTACATAAACTATGTTGCAAATTATCAAGAACACTGATGAAAACAATTACAGTTCAATGGGATCTTGACAAATTTAAGGTACAATACTTAAGAATGTAAAGCAACAGTGAGAAATGGGTAAGAGAATACGTGTGAGCAAAACAACACCATTTTGTTTATTTGGACATTTTGGTTTAAATGAGAAAGTCACATGCTGATTTCTTTCCCCTCTTTCTTACCCTTCCCATAGAAATGCAAAGGTGTACACTCAGATCCTTGGTTATTGTGGCTGATATACAGCCAAGTCAGAGATGTGGTACTACATAAAACAAAATCACGACTGATATGGAGACCAACAAGAGGCACTGCATCGCAGTGCAAAATTTCTCTGGAGAGAATTCAGAAAGCAGACAGAAACCAGTTTTACATAGGGTCCTCTATGATAAGGCTATTTAAATACAGCCAAATGGATACCAGTAAATATTGCCCGGCTGGTGAGTTGTGAGCCAGAGTCCAGCCACCACTCTGCTTTATGTAATTTAGCAATCAATCACTATAGCCTGCATGACATTGGTAGGTTGACCCTGGCTGGACACCAGGTGCCCACCAAAGCCGCTCTATTCCTCCCCTCCTCAGGAGGGCAAGGGGAGAGAAAATATGATGAAAGGCTCATGGGTTGAAATGAACAAAGGGGAGATCACTCACTAACTACTGTCATGGGCAAAATAGGCTCTACTTGGGGAAGTTAGCTTAATTTATTACCAATCAGATCAGAGTA
>VZTV01085137.1:2129-23471 GCA_013400875.1 Anhinga rufa | reverse complement strand
CCACACTGATGTTTGTGTTGTTGCTGGGTAGTGCTGAACTAGTCAAGGACTTTTCCAGCCTCCCATGCTCTGCTGGGTGCACAAGAAGCCGGGAAGGGAGGGGGCACAGCCAAGGGAGATGATCCAAACTCCCCAAAGGGATATTCCATATCATGTGACATCATGCCCAGTATATTAACTGGGCGGAGTTGGCTGGGGGAAGAGCATTTGCAGCTTGGGGACTGGTGGCGTTGGTCAGCAGGTGGTGAGCAGTTGCATCACTTGTTGTTTGGGTTTTCTTCCCTCCTCCTGAGGTTTCACCTCTCTCTCTCTCATTATTTTCCTTTTTCATGATATTATTATTTTTATTATAATTTTTATTATTGTTGTATTTTAATTATTAAACTGTTCTTATCTCAACCCACGAGTTTTCTTACTTTGGCCCTTCTCATTCTCTCTCCAATCCCCCAGGGCTGTGTGCTTAGTTGCTGACTGGGGGCTAAACCACGACACAGATATATATGTATATTTTTACAGACTTTCATGCATATTGTTTCATTCACATAAGAATTAAAGAGTGTCCATACAGAGTCATTCCAAAGACCATTATGGGTCAACCACCTTCAATGGTGGCCAAAAGCTGATGCACAAAGAAATAAGCATACTTTCCCAAATACTTCCCTTGCCTCCAGCCCCTTGAGCTTGCAGGGAGAGGGCTCCAACTCTTAGTCCTATGTATCTATATCCCTAGCAACTTGTTGAAGAAACATGTACAAATAAAATCTAAAAATCAGGATTTTTTTCTCCTCCTTTTCCAAAAACAGCTACTAGAGAATACTACTTCTGCATTCTCTGTGTCAATGCTCTCACATTATATTCTGCAGGTAACTGGAGATTTGCAAAGCTCTGCTAAATGGATTGAAGGTGATTTCTGAAACCTTTAAAGCATCTGAATTAAAAGCATGATAATTGTGGCTGTGAGAAATTTTGTGACCTCTGAAGCAAAAAAGCATAGAACTACTCCTTACTTCATAGTACTACTGACATCCAGGAAATCAATGGGAGGGCCAACCCCGTCCATTGTTACACTGGAAACTAGGTTTTACTTTTATTTATTAATCTTTTTGTGTCTTTTAGTTATTTTGTTTGATTCTAACAAGTCTCTGAAAGCCTTGCTCACTTGTGATGTGTAAAAACGCAACCGTTTTCTCCAGTAGAATTATTTCCTTTCCACTAAAAAAAAAAAAAGCCCTTCTTCAGTCCTTCATTCAGATTTCAAGCTTGTTTTTTTCTGTGTGTTTTTTATTGTGACAAAAAAGGATCAGGCTCCTTAATGTGCTAATGTGTTGTCCAACATCCCATATTTGTCCTTTAGTTTATGCTTAGGTGTGTTTTAAAACTAAATCATTAACAACTGCTGAAATACTTGTTGACTAATAACACACCGTCTGAAAGTTGTAGCAACTGTTAAAAACCAAGCTTGACCCTATACAGTATCTGACAGGATACAGGTGTCATGATGGGCTACTGCTAGTCCAAACAGTAATAGCATAGAAATAATATAAATGACCTTATGCTATGATTTCTTTCATCTGAAGTCTAGACAGCATGGGATTCCTATGTAGCTCTCAGAGGATTTAGATCTACAACATAATCTTAACATATTCCAGAGGAACACTGAATTTTAGACCCACTCTTACAGTACTGTCTGCAGACCAACAGAGCAGGACAGTGTAAAGGTCCCTTTGCCATACCCTGCAGCAGCTGTTGCCCAGCCAGTGAGCTCTGCCGCCTGTGCCAAGCAACTCAGGTGACTCAGCACAGCCCAGTGCAGGGTCGCCTAGTAAAGACAGATCCTGGAGGGTGAAAATGCTTGTAAACGTCTCCAAATGCTTTGTAATAGAATGATGGAGATTGTAAAGCATTTTATGCAGAGAGCAAGGTCAGTAGGGAGAGCCAAATGATTGATATAATAAAAAAGAATTATAAAATTACCTAAGTTTTTCCTACAAACCATGTTTTACTTCTTATCCCTAAACCATCACTATAGATTCTTTTTAAATCTATTCATTTTACCTTTGCATATGTTTATAATAACTCATGTAGGTTATCTGTAATACTTCTATCAGATTTATGAATTTATTTTTGTAGATTTTTTTACTGAATACAATTTTGCTGAGATAACCTACATTGTCTGACATGCCATGAAATCCTTTCATCACCACCCTCAGGGAGACATGTTAACTCCTCCTAGTCATCCCAGTGCGTCTCTTCATGAACTCCTACACAGCTAATGACAGTTTGAGAAAACTGTAAATTAGCTTAAAGCCTTTCATATATACCAGAGCCTTTTAAATTTTTTACCTCCAGGAGTATTTTAAGGGATTAGGAAATTAAAGATATACCTAAGGAACTATGTTTTTCCCTTATTTGAAGAAAACTAATACTTCAAGCACAAAACCAGTATAATTTAAATTAAATAATTTTTTTTACATAGGCTACCGTGATAAGATTTCACTGAGATTAACATGAGAACTGTTTTTTGAACAAGAAGTACTGCGACAGACAATATCAAGAGTAATCAGGAAAATGTGTCTAAAAGAAGTACCACAAAGATCGCCTTCATCAGATCCATCAGGACAATCTCTTCTCCCATTGCAGAGCTTCTCAGGCTGTAGGCAGATGGAGGTATCATTAGCACAAGGGTATTTTGGCGGTCCACACATATAGCCCTCGCAATTATCCTCATCAGACTGATCCTCACAATCAATATCGCCATCACATAGCCACGCTTTGCTAATGCATCTCCCTTGGAGAAAAGAGACAATAAACACAGGAAATCAGACTGGAAGCAGATTTTAGAAAAAACCTTCAGTAACATTACACAGATATATTTTTTTTGTTACGCTTTTCTACTAATAGTACTTTCCTCTTAGATGAACAGAAAGAAACCAACTTGTACTTATACTCTGAAGCATCATCCACATCAGTGTTGACAGTCTAATTTTCCAAATGGCATAAATCCTAATTATTTCTATGCTGAACAGAACTGCATAAGGATGCATAACGATTATGAGGATGAGGACACATCCTCATAATCTGTTAAATATATCAAATCATACTAAAATGTTTTTATTTTCTTTTTTAATTTCTGCTTTTCTTCATCTCTCTTCCTTTACCTTCTAGTCCAACAGCCTTCCATAAGAGCAAAGTTTCAATATATGACTTCCTATTAGCATGGATTTGAGAAACAAAAATCTTTCTAGGAAGTATACACAATACATTCCCAGACCACGTCAGATAAATGATCAGATTTTAGACAAAATAACTACAGCAGATGAAACTTCTTACATGATTTCAGTTTTATGAAACCAGGCTTCAGATCATTTCCTTCACTCCTCAAAAGGGGGAAAAAAAATTTCCATTTTTGTGGTGACCATCAATGTTTAGAGATGTAAGACAGTCTCTTGATTGAGAAAGGGGTTATGATCTTTAAAAAATATACAGGTATTAAATTAGAATCACCCAAGCCAGGGATTTTAATAGGTGAAAAATAACCAAGATTGTGAATGCTACCACTTACAGGTGTGCATGTGTGGGTGCTCCTGTCCCAAACTATTCTTCAACTCAAGCATAAACTTGTGACTTGCTAGCTACAACCACTAGGTGCCAGTTATAAATTTTGATAACACCTGGACTGAACAGAAGTGGCATGTACTTCGTTCTCCAGTTAATAAAGAGACAAGACCTCTGATGAGTCACCATCCCTGGAGGTATTTAAAAGACATGTAGACGTGGCACTTAGGACATGGTTTAGTGGTGGACTTCACAGTATTAGGTTTATGGTTGGACTCGATGATCTTTTCCAACCTAAATGATTCTATGATTCTGTGATTCTATTCCATGATTCTAACAGGTAGAACCACAGGTTAGGAAGCTGATCTCACATTGTGCTTCTGCCTATAAACTATTTAGGGAGAGAAAATCAGGCTGGAATGGGAAGGAAGACCCTGGAGATGTGTGGATCCATTGACAGCAATGCTAGTGGATGCCCAGGGACTGGCTGGTTCTGCCCAAGACCGGTAACCGCAAACTGTCACACAGCATGAACTGACACAACTTTCTGCCCAACCGTCCCAGTTTAGCAGCAATCTTCCCAATAGGAAATTGAGACTGATTATGGCTTTGCGGGGGAAGCAAGCAAGGGAGTGTGTGAAATAATCAACTAGGGTAAAACTCTAATCTCCTTGGTTCTTCAATACATGTCAGTGCCCATTTCACTATGGGCTGTCTTTTACTCTGTATTGCCCATGACATGGGGCAATATAAAACCACCTCAGAATAGATTCTGTACAGCTGTGCAGACAATGTAGCAACTGTCCCTAACTGGAACTTTACTGTCTGCCATAAGACAGTAGCAGATTTCAATTTCCTTTAAAGGAAATATTTGCTTAAAATTTGTGTAATGCTTTTCATTTGATATTTTACTCTTCTTTTGATGGGAAGGGTGCCATCGTCTCAGAGAATGTCAATGGGATAAAATACAGTGAAACAAGGACAATGCAAAAATATGTTTCTGTAACATCTCGCAAGGCAAATGTGAGACCCCTTTCACTTTTGGTGAAGAAAAGCAAGAAGCGAAACTTCAGGATCACAGTACAGTGAGTGTGGTTTCAGACAATAGAACATAATTTTACCAGTGCAAATTCACCTGGAAAACTTAAACAGGGAGTGCTGTTAATTAAAATGAAAAGCTTTCACCATTTTCTAGAATGGTCAAAATCCAAAATATCCTACCCTAAAAGGACAGAATTGCACAGACACAGGAAAAAAAAGTCGTATGCATGATATATATGCAGTTTATCCTTAGATGCAATCACAAGTGTTTCAGAAAAGTGTCCATATTCATTATTATCTTGAAATGATAATTGATTTTATATATTATTTTAACACAGCAGTAGAAAGAAAGCTAATGAAAAACATCAACGTCAAGCAAGCTAACCAGATCCCGGAGTAAATTGACGTTGCTTCCATTAAAGCTCCTAATCTATTTTTTAATTTTTTATACATACAAATGTTTACAGAGCAAATCAGTTTTCCTGCCTTTCTCTTACCTTAATGAAGATATATTTTATAATAAAAGATTCATCTTCCACTGTGATAGCTATGAAATGTTCTTAAGTAGAATATACTTACAAGGAATTAATCTTTGCCAATTCTAAGGAGATGGACATAATGAAGTATTATGACTGTCTTGAAATCATTACTTAAAATTCATGGAAGTATTTTTGCTTTATTGAAATTCACACTTTTGGTTTCCAGGAACCTTTTTAGTAAAATTCCATCACAAATTAATTGCCTCAATAGATATATCTGTTCTTTTCCATAGCTCTTTTGTGTAACACAGAAGAAATAGGTGTAAAGTAGTTAATCAGAAGTTCTGAAGCAACAAGTATATGGGAAAGTCAGATCCAAATGCTTCTCCAACATTTTTTATTTCCTACAAATACTAGCAAATACAACAGATTTAACTCAAACTGAACAACTTTGTTTTAAGATCATGGACATTTCTGGCATTGAAAAGCTTTTAGTGGAAAGCAGATGTTTATAAATGTCTCCTGGATGAGACAAAAGAAAACATTTCGGAGCCTAAAGAAGACAGCTGTTACCACAGAAAATATTGGTAACAGTATTGGGGCAACATATATAATTTTCTAGTTTACTTGCTGAGGTGGTTTCTTGTTATTTAAATTTTTAATATCAACTGAATCCACCCCTCCAGTCAGAAATTTCATTATTCTGAATCATCATTATGTTCACAATGGTCATTAAAGTAGTTGTACAAGATGTGCAGCTCTAAAGATCTAAAAGTGAGAGAGCTGGAGCAGGCAGGGAATAGGTGGAAGCAACGCTGGTAAACCTACCTTATAAACGATATCCTTTCCACTCACCCTTTGAACTCCTCCATGCTTCCCATTCTTATATTCTTACTAAATCTTCTCTTCCAAAACTCCTCTCATGCTATATCTCTCCACAGTGACCCTTTCCTCCTCATCAGCCCACACATAATCTGTAGGGAAGCCCTACCAATTTCCTCCTCATCTTCTTTCTCAAAACCCCTTCCTTCCTAGCCTTCCTCAGTATCAACTTCTCTCCATTCTTCTCTACTTGTCACATACTTGTATCTTGACAGTACTATTGCTACTGCCCTCCTCTTGCAGTATCACTGTGATGATCTCGACTTTATTTCTTCTCTATGTACATTCCTTATTTTCCATTCCAAAGAAATCCTACTTCTTCCCTCATCCTTTTTTTATCTCTAGTATATTATTAAAATGTGACAAAAAAAGAAGTACAAAATAATAGCCCACAGGGTAGCATTAAAAATGGTAAGACATAAAATTAACTGCTTCTTGAAAGAAATATAAAAAGCAGTAAGTATGACAAATATACAATACAGTTCAGGTCTACTGCTTACTAAACCAAAGTATTCATGGCTCTTTTGCATTTGTCTTCACAGAAGTACTTGATTATGATCATTAGAGTAATTAGATGACTTCTTAAGTGAGATTGCACAGATTCTGCTCTTGGTCCAGTACTACTAACTGCAAAGTAGGAAGATGGAATAAAAAGGATAGATTTATGTAGTACATAAAGCTGAGTTGAAGTACATGCCTGTAATAATTTTTGGAGGACAGAATCAGAATTTAAAATAGGAATTTGGATCTTAATCTAATCTAATTTAGTCTAGTCTAATTTAAAAGAATTCAGATATAATTTAAAAGCAGAAAATAACTAGCTAGAAGCAGCCCAACAGTCATCAATCTCAATCAGGTAGTTATTGCATCTCATATCATACTGCTGTGCAAACTCTAGTATATTTTTGGCCACTCATCACCACAAACAACTGTGTGATGTTCCTGAAAAAATTAGAAATGTACTTCTGAAATCTGTTAACTCTAGTGACTCAAGTCAGCATTTTGGCTGACTTTGGAGACTGCAGCTCAATAACTGAACAGGTTGGACAGTTCCAGTGAGACCAACAAAAATACTAAAGGTTTAAAAATATAAAATAAAAATAGAAGATGTGTAAAGGGGGGAAAAAAAGTATTTGTTTATTCAGCAAAAGTGTGGTTAAGGAGACATATGACAGAAGTCTTTCAATATTCAAAAGATTTTTATACTGGTGAAAAGATGGAGAACTAAGCTTGCAGCAAAGATTCAGATGTCTTATTAGGAAAAAATATTCAACTATTAGAGGCAAATTACTAAAAGGCTATCTATATAAACTATAGAATACCCTCTCCTGGATATTCTTAAGTGCATACCAGCAAAGGGGCTGGATATGATGGGTTCTTGAGACCACCATTACTCTAAGCAGAAAAATCATGTTTGGCTGGAGGCTGGCAAAAGCTGTAATTGTAACATGATACACATGCCTGTGGCATTGTGACAGAATAACCAGAGCCAACAAAAACTACAGTAAGGAATGACCCTACAGCTACTATTTACAGCCATAAATGAAAAAAGTAGTAAGCAAAAAAATGGGCAGTAACAATTCACTATTACTGTTCTCACCAACTGTCATTTCCCTCAAAAGATATTGGCTGTTTCACCCCCACCCATGCACATGTTCCTACCTAGACCCATCATATTCTGTATTAGGAAATCAGATGTTACCACCCGGCAACCTGTAAGGGGAGAAATAGCCAATTGCTCCTCATCTGAACAATTCTCATAAATGTGGAAGCCAAACAGTATTATTTCTTTAGAACTATCCACAAGGAAAATGACGTTTATTCTGAAACCTGAGAGGGTCATGACAGAAATTATTTCTCATAAAACCATTATTAGTCATTTGTCCCACCATGTGGAATTAAATTGAAAAGTAGCAAAAGAAAAATCTGCTTTTGCTGTTTTCTGTTACAATGCATTATCAACATGCATCCTCCAGAACAGCAGTTTTGCTCCTTTCAGGACTGATGGAAGGAAAATAGTATTAGAAAAAAAAATAAATGGATGAAACTGTCACAGCCAATTCCTAAAGTGATGTTTCCATACAACCAACAAGCATGATTGCATTTTCCAGTAAATCAAAGCCATATATCCTTGAATTCATCAAGCAAATGCTTGACGAAAATATTTTTTTTTCTGTATTTATATGTGGCAACTAAAGAATTAACTATTCATCCTTCATCCTGTAAAATGACTGAGATATTGCCTTCTTTGGCACAACTGTAAACATTGCTAAGTGTATAACGAGGCAGCGTAGTCTGAGACCTTTTCCCTATTTAAGCACTAGGAAAAAGATAGTATCAGAATGAAGCATATTCCCTGAGTCAAGGTTTCTGTCAGTTTATTTCAGGGAACAGACCATTCTATTAAAAGTGAATAATCCGTTTTTACTTATCGAAGCTACTTCATTTAACTGCTACCTGCTCTATACATCTTCATGGAAATTTAGGAACACAAAGGGGAATGTTTTGTTTAGACAAAACTCGGTATTCCATATTTATTTATCTGGACATTAAGACTTCTCTAGAATCCAAGCAGCAGCAAACCTCCAAGCATTTCTAAGATATCCTAAAGTAGTGCACATACTGAAAAAGAACTCTATTCACACTGTAGATGTGAATAAAGTATTTTACTGTATCCATACACATTCACAAATACTTTTGGACAGAGCTTATGTAAGTAGACTGCAACATTTATAATGCTTAGCTATAACTCAGGCAGTAGAATGGATTCTTTCCTGTAATAATTAGAGTTGCCTAATGGCAACAATATTACTACTTAATATATCCTGAATTAAATTTTGCTTTTAAAAGTTATTTTACCCCCAATATTTCATTAACCTTTGAAAGAAATTGTAGAAAGATTAATACAATGCTGACATATATTAATTTCTTCCTTATCTGACTGTCCCTTAAAAAAATGTTCCATCTAAGCATTATTTTGCAAAATATCCTCATGTAAAGATTGTCACATTCTTTTCACATTCTTAATGAAGTATACTTACCAAAATTTGATTTTAAACATTCTCAAAGAATGTATTTTTCTTAAAATATCATGGTTCAAATTCCCAGTGCTGTAGTTCTAATTCTTTGAAGTCTTCTAGCTAATTACTTTATACCATTTCAATCAACTGACTTCTAGGGTCAAAGATGGAAAGTAGAAGAAAATACTCGAAGTACTATTTAATGTTACATTTAAGTATTTGGTTTGTTGCACTATAATACAGAACAGGTTCAGCTTTAAGTACTCTCAAAACCCATCCATTTTATATTGTAAATCAGAAAACAGGTTACGGGAAATATATTAATATTCTTTTCCTGGTTTGAATACAATAAGTAACATCACTTCAGTAGTATTAAACATTAAAAGCAGTATTCAAATAGTAGATATGTGATCAAATCACGCAAACAGACAGACAGAAACACACACACACAATGAGTAAATAAAAGCAAAATATATCTGCAAGCACATACCTGTACTCTTGCAGGAGAACTTTGTTTTTTCATCACATAGTCGTATAGTTCCATTACAGCCTTTTTCATCACTACCATCTTCACAGTCCTTTTCTCCATCACAGTGCCACAACTCAGGAACACAGTTCCCATCAGGACTGCACTGAAATTCCTTCCCATTGCATCTTCCAGGAGAGGGAGTTTCTTAGGAAAATAAGAATTACATTGAAGAACTTATTTATGTGAGTTTTTTTCCATGTCAAGTCTACAACAACTTAGAATCCTCCTTCCTAACCAAAGCCAAAATCAGACTCCCCAAGTATAACACTCAAAACTCCTTTCTAACTCATCACTCCAACACAAGCTTATGACAAGCTCTATCTTATTCTGCTCTCTCCCTTCACTCCCCCCTCCACCACAGGCTCAAGGTAAATACCGATTTTATTTTATTTTTTTGCACAGCTATCAGACAAGAATGAATTTGGAGATGTAAGGATGGCCAAAGCTGATGAAGTTTTCCTGGTGCTTCATAACCCATGCCTCTCACCCTGCAGCTACATTCCTTCCTCCTTCATTCTCCTCTTTTTTTCCAACAAGGTCCACCTCCTAGTACACAAAACATGAAAGGTCGCACCTCTGCTCTAACTGACACAAGAGTTCTGGCCCTGACACCTGCCTGGCTTGTCCTATTACAGCACTGGCAAGCTAGTTGTAGCCTTTATGAATTCCACAGCAACGAACTTCAGTTCAGTGCAGCTATGGAATCAGTCTCGAGTGTTTCAAAACACAATAACTATGCGATTTTAATTATTCATCACATACTTAATTCTCTAATATTTTCTAGATAATGGCATTTTCAATTTTATCCTTGCCCACCTTTTTCCAAACTATTACCACTGTGAGTATTTCTAGCATTTCATAACCTACTAACGACAGCAACATGTACTCTAAAGTCATGATAAACTTAAACATTTCTGTTTGTACCAAAAGGCATTATTTGAATACATTCTTATAGCACTGTCTACAAATATATCGTTTATTTTATTAAAAGTTGCCTTGTTTTTTTGTCTGAATAATCTGCATTCTTTCATTCTCTCTTAACTAAAGCAAAGGCAAGTTGCTGGAAACTGTGCATCACATAATAGAGCAGGACACAGAAGACACGAACTGACAATAACTGTGTAAAACAGTGCTTTTTCAGAGACAGTGGTGCAAATCCCAACATAACATGGTATTGTATAAAAAGGTAGAACGGGACTTTAAGCTCTGAGATGGATGTGAACAGGGGGGAAAGTGAGTAGTTTAGTTCCAGACCAATTATTTTCATACAGATAAATAATAATTTTTGTAAATATATAAAAACTAAAGACTTTACACTACTCATGCACAGCATTTGCTAATTAATCTATTTGTATGAGGTCTGAAACTAGATTTAGAATATAAAGTCATGCAAACAGACCAATGAAGTCATGTACAATTACGTTGTTGTGGAAAAATCACTATGAGAAAAATATGAGGGAAAAATATTTCCTTATTCTTCTCTGATTATTCTTTATCCTTTTCTACAAGCATCCTCCCCTTTTCTCCCCACCCAAATAAATACAATGTATGGCATTTAAATGGGACTGTAGTTTTTTAAAACATTTTTATGTTTCAGTAACGCTACTAAAAAAAATGCCAAAAACTGGGATCATACAAAAATGAGTGTTACTGCATAAAACCCCCAGAATATATAAAAGGTAACGTAAAGAATGCTGCTTACTGTCTCTCTATTGAGGCAGCATGCATCTCTGCAAAAGGACAAACATCACATTTAGCATAATTCAGTAAAGTAAAACTACGAAACTTATCTCAGTATAATACCCATTCTGTTTTCTAATGCATTCTTCTTCTATAATATACTTCTGCATTATATTACACTTGACATATTTTCCATTCCAACCTTTACCAAGGTTAAAAGCATTTTCACTTTTTCCATTGACTGAAGACGGGTCCTCTGTATTTATAATAAAGTATTCTCCGTGTTTATAAGTATTGAAATTTGGGAAGAAAAAAAAAAAGCTAACCTTCCTTGCTGCAGTTTGTTTTGGTTTCATCACTGAAATCTCCACAGTCATTGTCACCATCACATGCCCAGTGACTTGGGATACATCTACCATTATAACATCTGAACTGATCAGCAGAACACGAGTGAACACAGCCTAGTTCATCACTTCCATCACCACAGTCGTCATCTGCAAATATTAATTTTCTTTATTATTTCAAAAGATAAAAAATCTTAATAAGAGAGGAGAAAAAGATAATTCCAAAAAGGCAAGAAGAAAATAACATGCAGTAAATAAAATAGTATGTTTACTGCCCACAGGCATATGGTAAGTCTAAGTATTAGCTCCTAATTTAAATTATCAAATTAAGATTATCTTATGTAATTAGATAACTATTATTCTATTAGATATATATAGGTAACTATTATGCTATCTATAGATAACATCTTTTTTAGTATAGATAAATTTATAGTTAGATTACTAAAACTAGTTAAGCTTAACTAACTTAACTAAGCCAAAATATAAAAATTTTTAGTATAGGCAGTATAATATATATTGTACTAGATAGTAGATATTATAGAAGCATATTTAGTAATAGTTATCTATGGATAGATAACTATCTATCCATATAGCTATATCCATATAACTATATATCCATATAACCATCTATCCATAGATAACCATTATTAAATTAAAAAGTAAAATTAGCTTTTAATTTAAGTAATTAAAAATTAACTCCAATTTACCAACAGCACTTGACTCTCTGTCATTCTGCATAGTCTAACCCCTTACACTTATTTAGTTATTCAATCACAGACACCAGCAAGCACAAGAAGGCTGTAGATTTTCTTAACTTTTTCAGTCATGTGTAACTACACAGGCTTCCAATCACAGTGGTTTTACTTTATTCTCAGTGATTCGTTAAGCTAACTTAGACAGTTAAGCACACACACAAGGAGCTTCATATAAACCAAAATGAAAACCTGATGTCAGAATCTCTTTTCAATAGTATTAAAAATGTTGTTTTCATGTACTTGCAACAAGTGTGAGGTGGAGAAAGACGGCAGCACATAAATAAGGATGGGATGTAGTTTCTCACTATTCTAACGTTGTAGTCATTACAAGAATCGTAAGGCAATTCCCATAATTGAGTGAATTCCTGTCAGCCTCATAAAATTATAGTAATATCAAATGCTGTGGTGGATGAAGAACCAACCCAGTGTTTTTAGGATAGGCATGACATCACTCCCAGATCACAAGCTCTGAGAAAAGATTCATTTGAACAGCTATCATTCAAATATGTATTCATTCAGACAAAAGAAATAACTACATTGTAAAATCTTCCTGGCCTTCCCTCTTGAGAGATGCTGTTTATAAATTGTACTTGCCCACAAACAGCCAAAAATTAGGTATTTTGGTCACTGAGACTATTTTGTTTTCTAAAAGTAGAAAATACTTTCACATGCGATAGCATAGGGTTTTTTTTCTTTAATAATGAAAGATTACATCACCCTTCATCCTACAGAATATACTATTTGTAACTATGGCTATATCCACTGCATCATTCGATATAAGAAGCTCCAATATTGCTGCTTTCTAGGTCAGGTCAGTAATTTAAAAATATTATATTTATTCTCTGACCACTTACCAGCCAAACTGGCAATATCAGTGTCAGAAGAAAAGAATGAGTATCAAAGCAATAGTTATGTAATAGCTACCATATTCATTTCAGATATGGAACACCTGATACTTGCCTGAATCACAGAGCCATTTGCTGCTAATGCATCTTCCATTTTTGCATATAAATTGAGTTAGTGGCTCACATGTTGGGAATTCTGTGAAAGTATTAAAAAAGAAATAAAAACTATTTATTCTATATCCTTTTTAGCAATATTCTTCCACACTCCTATATGCATAAATTACACAAGTATATTGTATCAAACACCTGCACCTGCCAGATACTTAATTTGGAAAGGAGAAAAAGGAGAGACACCAGAAAGAGAGGATAAAAAAGTCTTTTAACTGTAAATACTAGTACAAACCCTATCTTTCCTCAACATAGATCACTGAAAGGCATCATTCTGTATCGTGTGACATGGTCCTATATTCCCAGCAGACCAGGGCTGTCTTTGTCACTAAGCATATTAGTATTTATGACTAATTATAGCTTGATGACTGATACAAACCATATTTTTAATGTTTTTATTTATATTTAAAAGTTCTCCAATTACAATAACACTGCCAGTAAAAGGCAGGAAATGGGAGACTACAAAATGAGAAGGTTGAGTACCAAACAAAAAAACAGTCAAGAAATGAAGCTACTGATGTAATAAAATCCAAAAGTAAAATTTCAGTATTTAGAATCATAGAATCTTTTAGGTTGGAAAAGACCTTTAAATCATCAAGTCCAATCGCTATCCTAGCACTGCCAAGTCCACCACTAAACCATGTCCCTAAGCACCACATATCTAAGCATCTTCTAAATACCTCTAGGGATGGTGACTCAATCACTTCCCTGGCCAGCCTGTTCTAATGTTTGACATCCCTTTCTTTAAAGAAATTTTTCTTAATATCCAATCTAAACCTCCCCTGACACAACTTGAGGCCATTTCCTCTCATCCTATCACTAGTAACTTGGGAGAAGAGACCAAAACCCACCTCACTACAACCTCCTTTCAGGTAGTTGTAGAGAGCGATAAGGTCTCCCCTCAGCCTCCTCTTCTCCACACTAAATACCCCCAGCTCCCTCAGACTTGTGCTCCAGACCCTTCACCAGCTCCGTTGCCCTTCTCTGGATACACTCCAGCACCTCAATGTCCTTCTTGTCCTGAGGGGCCCAAACCTGACCCCAGGATTCGAGGTGCCGCCTCACCAGTGCCGAGTACAGGGGCACCATCCCTGCCCTGCTCCTGCTGGCCACACCACCCCTGACACAAGCCAGGGTGCTGCTGGCCCCCTTGGCCACCTGGGCACGCTGCTGGCTCATGTTCAGCTGAATGATTTACAATCATCTACAAGCATTTCCTTCAAGTAGTCCAGTAAAAGTAGTAGAAAACTGCGACAACATCATTCATAAAGTAGAGACTCATCTATATTACACAGATTTGTTTTTATAATTGTCTAATATGTTTTGCATAAAACAACTTGAATTTTTTCAGACTTCTTTTTCTTCTAAAACCAATGATATGCTAGGTATGTGCATTCATACCATTAACATGTTAAACAGTACTTGTACCCATTCAGTTTGGAAAATACGAGATCTACATTACAAAACCTGGCGTTTCATAGGAAACAATCTGAAACTCTAACTTGACTCAGAAGGAATACAGGGGAGCGTGAATTCTCTATACAGACCATCAAGAGAATAAGACATCTCTCCGTAGCTGATACCTAGTGCAAACCAAAAATGACAACATGAACAATCTGCCCAAGCTGCTACTTAAAGGCATGTTTGTCCTTCGTTGAAGGATTTTGGGTTGGAAGTTCCTACATAGTACATCCTAAGTGCAACAGAAAGAAATGTCCAAGATGGTGCACAGTCCTGTCCGCCACAGCAAAACTGCCCAAGATTAGAACCCTCCAAATGTATTCCTTATTAGGTTGCTCTGACCACATTGGGTTGTTCTAGTGTTGTTACAACTGAGATGACAGAGCTAAACTTCACAAAAATTTCAAGAATTAGGCCATGTAATTAGAACTGGAGAGTTTTTCTAAATTTTTAAAGCATGCTATATAAATGTAAAATTTCCTTAGGGCAAGAATTGAAGTAGTCACTGAAGTCAATGAATTTCTGACTTGGGTTTGCTGTCTGTTGCCATCTTTAGTGTAGAAAATGTTTTAAAGATAATTCAAAAAACTTTTTTTTTCTGTTTTTTGTTTGTTTGTTTGTTTGCTGAAAGTAATTTTTAATTTCACTCTTTAGCTGTTCAATAATTTTTCCAGAAATTTAACTCATATATTAAATGTAATTTCCCATTTTTCCATACATGAATGTCTTAATGACTTTATTTTCTTTATGTTAATTTGTCTACTCAAGACCTGTATAAAGAGACAGAAACAATTTAAAATGAGTTGTGATTATCCTCACCACGTCCCCGTCCCCCCCAACCCCCCGCCATGATTCTCATCCTACCACAGCCTTTCCAAGGATGTTTTGCAGCATCTCCTCTGTTTGTTTCTCATAGCCCCAGCCCCCCCCATCATCCGCAGCTCCCTCTCATAACCTAGAGGACAGACACAATACTTCCCCTCATTGTCTTTATGATCTCCCCAGTACTCCTTTCCTTTCCCTATTTTGCATCAAAGAGATACACATCCTGTAGCCGATTCACACCATCCCTGTGCTGATTGCTCTGCAGGCAGAGGAAACAAGAAAGGTGCCTCTTGAGCCCACAGTGAACTCTCTCCACAGTGTGGACACCAATCTCATTTCTCTCTGCTATCCAGCAGTCTTGTAAAAGGTCTGGTTCTCTGATAGTTCTTTTTCCCTTCTGTTATTGAGTGTAAATGGTATGACAACAAACTGATAAACAGATGGACACAGAAAATAACCACAAGTCTTGTTTCCTTTAGGAAAGCAGTAGAAAAATAAGAAGGGTCTCTTTTCAAATCATCTTTGGAATTGTCATGCTTCTTAGAAAATATAACTGTATCTTAAGAAAAAGTGTAGTCATTATGATACTGGCATCACCTTTCCAGTCCTGGTCAACCCCAGCTATACACCAATATAAATACGCTTAAGTTCTTTAATCAATAGGAGCCAAAAGTCATTCATAGCTGAAGGCTGGTGCAGCTAAAAATCAACAATTCGTAATGGTAACAAAAAGCAAACCATCATTTTACTCTTAACATAAAACCTTGCAAATACACGAATTTTAAACTGCTTCATAGACCAAAATATATACCAATAAATATAATAGCTACATAAATGCCATTAGCATGCCCATTAGCCATTAAATTATAGGGCAGAATGAAAAATGAAATATTTGACACATTTGCACAACCACAGTGGTCAAGGATAAATAAACAAGATTCTAAAACATGAAACCTATGTAAAGTATGGCCAAACTGAAAACCAGCAGGTGAAATAAATGCTGATTAAATGATCTGAAGAAATGTTCCAGATCAGTTGACAGAATACCATACAAAAGACACGGGAAGAAATTAAAAAGATTACATCAACATCTGTATATTGATAAGGTGTCTAAGAACACAAGGTACAGCTAGCCAGATAAACTACTCTAGTACCAAGTGCCATGCTGTGCCACTACATAGAATGGTATAATTTCAGAGATTGCAAAATACAGTGAGTCCACTGGCATCACCCATCCTACCTCTGTACACAGTAGAACTTACCTGATTTGAAGCATGGCAATTAGAAGTCTACCTTAATAATATTCTCATTTTCACTCACATAATGATTTTATTTTGACTTAGATTTTATCAAATATGTCACCTATTTTGAAGTAACTGATCAGATATCAATTACTGTCAATATAAAATTAGCTTTCTTTTTTTCTGGTTTATATCACTATTAAAAGAAGAAAGAGGAAGAAAGTAATAAGAAATAAGAAATAAGACATGAGAAAGCAGGTGAACATTCCAGGAAACATAACAACTATTTACACTTCAAAGTCATGAGAAATCTTGAATGCAGTTATAGAAGGAGATGCTGAGAATTACTTACAGACTTTAAAAGTAACAATGTAAACTCGACTAATGGATATTAGCTGTTTGTCAGTCATGAATAATTCAAAATTAAACAAACTAAAGGGATTATAGATAAACAGAGTTTAGTGATTGGGTCCTACATGTTGCCTTCCATAGATTCTCTGGTAATTGAGATCCTGGGGATTTATGTTTATGGAACACAGGGCATCACGGTGTCAGCCTATGACTTTCCTTTTTGCATTTACTTTCTATTTTTTTCTTGCTCTCCACTGCAAGTGCTTCATAGGTATTGGGATTTTTGTAGAAAAACTGCTATCAGTAATCGAACTCTAATAACTCTACTGAAAAGGTTTACAGCAGCAAGAAGTTTCAAAAAAGAAAAAAAAAAGGTAATGTTTTATCAACTACATTGCTTTCATAGTTCATAGTTGGATTTTGAGTAAGAAACAATATATTTTTATAACAGTGAATCAAGTTAAACTATCAGCTATATCTGAGAAAAATACATGTCTAACTACTGAGTAGCCTAACAAGTATACTTTAGGTTTTATTTTTTTTGTGCACAACCTGTTTACATGGTTGATACTACTAAAATAATCAGTCAGCACTCTTTCTTGAAAACTCTTAAAAAGTCATTTCAGAAACATATCCTATTATCTTGTGACACACTTACTAATTCATATTAGGAAGTTAAATATCACATATATTAACTTGTAAACAGGGAACACCTTGATAAAATAGTTTGCAGACAGCTCATTGACCCTTTTGCTCTCAGACTTAACAGCAGGTACCTGTGACCTGCCAAACAGATGAAGGCAGTCATGCTGACTTACAAAAAGCCTTAATTGTTTGGAAGCAGCTGATCAGAGACAGTGCACGTCTCTCTGCAATATCTCAGTAAATCAGCAATCAGCAGAACTGCTGACACTATCTCATTACATAACTAAGAAAGAATGATTTTTTCTGCAAAATATAACATCAAAATACCCTTCTGTCCAGACTCAAAACAGTCTGATTTTAGTGACATCTAGGATATGCTGAGGGGGCCCATGTGAAGAGGTATGCGGCTGAGATTAATATCAATTTTTGAGGGTGACAGTATTTGATAATGGGCTGTGAATTAGAAAAGTGTTGACTGATCTGCATATTTGGTATTGTAGTTAAAAACTCATTAATAGAAAATGCAGCCTTTCCTTTGGGTTTATTTATTAATCAAATAAATTATATTTGCCATTTCAGAAAGAATATTATCAGTTCATATAAAACCAAAAAAGGCCTCTCACACTTTCTGTCTGTCAGTTCATGTGAAAAGAGATCCTTATATGTTTATCTTTTTATGGAGTAATTTTACTTTTTTCCCCAAAAGAAAATTTACTTACCACAGGATGTCATTTCATCGGTTTCATCTCCACAGTCATCCTCTCTGTCACATAGCCACGATGACGGAATACAGCGTCCGTTCCCACAAGAAAACTGGTCAACCTGACACGTTCTTGCTGTCAAGACAAAACACTCCAAAAATGCAAGGGAAATGGACTAAATCTGTTAGGTCTCTTGGTGCATGTCTGTATGTAGAAGTTGCAAGTCTGGAGGGCATCTCCTGGCCTGCTGCACATTTTACCCGATCTCACTAAACATCATTCACCTCCTTTGATTTCAGAGAAAATTGAGGTCATCTGAGGACTGTGTTCTACCTCTGTTACGCAGAATTCCTGGTGGTTTTTTCAACATATGAGAACATGAAGTTTTATATGTAATTATATGAAATTTGGTGGTAAAAGATAAAATAACATTTGTGCTAGAGTTGAAGTAAACAAGAATCAGGGCATAAAAACGTCTAACTTACAATTGGAAGATTAACAAATTGTATTTCATAACATAAACAATGATCTAGTGAGATCCACATTTACACAGAACAATGGTAACATAGCACATGTGTGATGTGCCTGGCCTCACTGTTCTTAAAATCTTTGCCTTTGCAAATATGCAACTGTAATTATCCATTGCAGGAAATGTTGTATGCCTTTCTTCTGAAGAAATAAATATTACTAAAAGAAACCATGCTATGTAAGTACATAAATTACCTTGAAAGCTGATAAACAGTAAAACATAAATAAAAATCTAACATATAAAAGTGACATTACTTATAATTTTGTTTATTCAAAATGTGAATGCATAACTACAATGCCAGTGATAGTGACACAGATTTTGATTCCAAATTTAACCTTTTAGAGTTCATCTCTATGTGATGCCACACTTTAAAAAAAATGACTGATATATCAGAAAACCCAATAATCAAAGGAATACTTCATCATTTGCTATTCTCAATTACCATTTTCCTTTTTCTTCATAGAAATAGGCCAAAATAAAATAGAAGAATAAAAGTTCAAAATATTTAAAAGAAAGATTTTTTTAAACATAAATAGTGTTTGCCACTGCAGGAACAAAAGGAAAAACAAGAGTACAAAATGCAATCCACAGCCAACTGATATAGGGATGCAAAATATGGTCTTCAAATCAGACCTTATCCTACAAGCAAACAGTTGAATATCAAAGGATATCAAGATGTATTACAAACTGCAACAATACTGTAGAGGTGATATGGACACTATAGGTCTGCATTTGTGCTAGAGTGCTTTGAGCCAAGCCGCACAAGTAACACAGTGAACAGGTTATTATACATACGAAAATTTAAATTAAAGAAAATGAGTTCAGGGAATATTTTAATATACAATGTATGCTGTCTATCACTGCATTTCAGTGTAAAATAGTCATCAGCTTATTGATGCTTGATATTTTGTATATCAGATACTTAATGACTGTTTAGTGTACTTTACCAACAAGCACTAAATATCACTTCCATACAAGCAAAGGGCAGATTTGGAACTCCATGATTTATTGCAGTGGAATAAATGAACAATATTCATCTTGGTATTTCCTTGAAAATCCACTATACAGTTAATAACTTACCAATGAAAACAATTTCAAGCTACCAATGGGAAACTGAATAACTAATTATGCTTTTGTCAGCATAAAATAAAATTTACTAGTGACATGGCACTCATCACAGCATGTTAACAAACAAAATTCTAACTGACAAAAAAGGTTTAGCAGGGACATGTTTGTACCTAAGCGGTGCTTTGACAGTCAACCCATATGGATAGATTAAATGCTGAATTACTTTGGAAAGCACAGTCAAGCATAAGGATTAACTAAAATACAATTTGTATTCCAGCCTTAGTGGCATCAAAATCTGAATTACTTTAAAATGGGAGTAATCAGATTACTAGTAGCAGACTGGTTCAGTTCAGTTCAGAGTAGTCTTGAACTGTTTATGGAACTGGAGTTAGAGAACTTGTATGCACAACCAAGTAAAATCTTTACCTGCACAGGTTTTATTTGATTCATCTTCATTATTACCACAATCATTAGCTCCATCGCAAAGCCACCTCTTGGGAATGCAGCGATTATTTTGGCACTTAAACTGATCATCAGGACAACTATGATTGACTGGGGAGAAAAAAAGAGTTTTTTTCCTAAGAAAATAATCAGAGAAACCCAGCTGAAAATAATACATTAAATGGTATTCCCTGGTGACGCAGTTAGTACGATTATACTTTATATATAACCACCATGATATAAAAATTGTTCAGCACACCAGTCAGTTAAAAAATATTGCAGTACTTCCATCATAAATTAAACAATACATAGTAAAGAGTCTCCTATCATACCAGTGTCAATATGGAGATCCTCTTCCCTTAACTACTAGGTGATAAAAGGTAGACGCATTTTACAATGTTGCTATTTCCTTATGAAAAATGTCCTCGGTCTCATTTTATCAATGTGATGAGGTTTGCAAAATGAAGTGCATATAAACAAAAGAAAACACCAAAGGGAACNAGGGAACAGATGCAAGTTGCTAAGTGCATATGCAAAATATTATACCGCAGTGAGCAGGGGTTTGGGCAGGTTAGAAAATGCTTCTAAAGTGATGCACGTTATTGTCAATGGCCACATATAGATCTGCTGTTTACTTACCATGAAACTGTAGATGTCAAAAGTGAATTATGCAACAGAGTGTAAAACTGACAAAAAAAATCTGGTATTCAAGAGTGAACAAGGTATCTCATAAACATGTTTTTGCTAGCTACCAAATACCATGGGAAGGATGAAGAAAAGGG
>VZTV01085132.1:201-12808 GCA_013400875.1 Anhinga rufa | reverse complement strand
TACCATTCTCTGATTCTGTGAACCCGGCATGTAAAATGTTCTGTGGTGTTTGGAAAGCAATCTGCAAGCTCCCTAACTATATAAAATATATCACATGAAATATCTAAATGGCTTCTTTGGAGTTGAAAGGCTAGCAGATTCAGTCAGAAAACTGTATGTTTCAAGTAAAAAAATCAAATATCTCAAAGTAATAAAAATAGAGACTTACTTTTTAAAAAGTTATAATATAATTGACATTACTATGCCAAAGTTGTATGGTACTGCTGAATTAACTTTGGCACCTTCAAAGGGCATGCCTGTATATTAGTTTATTCAATTCTATAGCTGATCCCTTAGCAGCATTTCAATACTGCATTGAATACACACACCCATACACATACAGATATAAGTATATAAAAAATATCAGGAATAAAATTGCTCTGAAATATCTCTATTTTTGCTGCTATAACAAAAATGAGTATGCTAGTAAAATATGAAACATTACAGCACACATTGAAATTCTTCAGTAGAGGCAAAATAATTTCACAAAGAGTTTTCTTTCTGTCCAGTTCAGCACAATTGCACCTTGTTGTAAAAGTTTCTAAAAGGAATTAGGTTCCTTGAATTTGTTTGAATGTCAAGCTTATATGTTCTCTCTATCTCCCTCCTTCCATTTCTTCCAAGTGGCTAGACAAATTTCATTCTTTAGTAACCTAAGCAAAAGGCAGATTTTTCTATAAAAGTACTAGGCTTTGAATTTTCTTCATCTTATGCTAGTCAAAGAAAATGTCATACTGTCTCCTTGGATCTTAGCAAAGGCATGAGCTGCAGAGCCATACATCTATTGTGACAAAGCTCAGCAAGTCGGAGATTAGCTAGGAAGGATGAATAAGGAAGTAACTACAGGTGAAGCTGAAGGTAGTGCCAAAAAGAAACAGAATCTCCTGAGAATCTGATAATTTTATTCAGTATTTTGTCCAAAAGATTTTATGATGTCCACCTGCATCTGCACCTTCCTTTTGGTAAACTCAAGAGGAACCTTTATTTTCCAGCTTCTTCAGAAAATATCTCTTAAAGAAGACAGTGCACTTGAAATGAAGAGGAATAGGTGGAATTTGGGGCAGCCTGATGCAGATAAAAGCAATGGACAGCACTGGGTACACTTGTTGCTTCCAGACAAAGAAATTACTGTTATCCCTCACTCAGCAGCTCTGTTCAGGAAAAATTTAGACAAAATAACAGAAGTCCTGGGGCTTTTACAACCCTTCTGCCTCAGAATAATAAATCAAAAGATAAACTAAATACTACCTGTATGGTTTAGACAACTGGTTCTATATATTTCATTTACCTCTTCTTTATTCACAGATAAAGAATATTTGTCAAAGAATTTTCCCATATTTTTATCAGATCTGAAAATCTGAAACTGATAGAAGTTACTTCCATCCCTTTCTTTTTTATGTACAGCATTGATTCCCAGTAGGAGTACCACACACCAGTGATTACTTTAGTTTCCTGTAAAATGAAAAATTATAGATAACTCTTCAGTATGATTTTGTTAAAAAATATTATTACTCAATTATGTATTTAGAAAGAAACAAATTATCAAATTACACACGTGGGATCTGGAAGAAAAGGAAGAATATGGGGCTTATCAGTTTTTAAATGGCTCAATAAAATTAAAATCAGAGCTTGACTTCAGTCTGGTTTGTGAATTCTAAAAAAATGGAGCTGAAGACCATGATCCAATGCTTGTTGAGGCTAATAAGAGTCTTTTCATTACCACTTTGGGCATGGGATCAGGCCACAAAATGTCACGTGTTTCTTATGTACAATTCTAAAGTAAGCCAGTAAGAAAAATATCTAGTTTTCTCATATTTAGGAGGCCTTTTCTAAGAACACAGTCACTTGGAACACAATGAATAGAAGGAAGCCAAGATGAACACAGAAAAGGATAAATCTCAAATGAACCAGATTCTGGATGAGAGTTATGAAAAAAACATTCAGAAAAACAAAGCAGTAAAAATTTTTCAACCATAGTTCAAATATATTATAAATTACAATTTAATTTATATTTTTTAAACAGAAGTTGTAACAAACAGAAAACCCAACACCTTATTGGCAATTAGGTCATCAAAGATAAACATGAAGGTAATTCAGTAATGTGTACCTATAATAAATATAATCACGGGACAAAGATTTTCTTTCAGCACCACTTCAATTACATTAATTAGGTTTGAATATTTCCCCATAAATTATTTGCAGACCAGTAGAGCCAAAGCTGGTATCCTTTTAAATAATATGCTTTATATCATATCTCTTGCCCTGTAAAACCAATTTCAGATCTATTTGGATATGTATGTGTATAAGTAATAATGTTAAACAAGGGGAAAAAATAATTTGATTAAAATATCACAAAAAATAAAAGCTAGGAAACTCATTCAGTGAAGAAACTGAATATGCCCAGATTTCAGTGTTTTAGGGGAATTAGAGGAAAGGGCTTTTTTTTTAAAGGAAAAAATGAACCAATTTTGAAAGGCTCAGATATTTCCCTGCTGCGGTCTGGAGTTCTTGCAATATAAGTTTATTGACTCTTGTGCTGTTTTGAATTTGTATGAGGCCATTTATATCATTTATGAAATCTCATATATTACTGTGAAGCACATAATGTGGTTATGTAAAATGTGTTTTAGTTGCCAAGGAAAATAAAGCAGAAAAAAAAAACAAAAAACCTTGGTGTCTTTGGGAGATTTTAGTATGCACTGAGCTTTAGAGGATGAATATGAAGCCAAATCCAACCTGAATGCTTTGGGTTTGCCCTGAGGCCTAGAAAGAACTTTTTTTCTTTATGTACTCTGCCTCCACTTGGAGATAGATGCTTATTGAATATTGAGAAGCTATATGAAAAAAGAAAAAGTCATCAACCACAGTCTTGTCCTACTTCAAAAACACAGACTAGTTATTTTACTGTCAATCTATACAAACTTTGGTTCCTTCTTACCAGAAAGTAAAGGAATTGATAGAGATTTGATAGAGAGAACAATATAATGTAAAATAATGGACTACTGGATACATACTTTTCCATGGAAACGTATTCAGTCAGTCTTCTTTTATAATAAATGCTGTAGACTTTACTTGAGATGAAAATATCCTACTTGCAGGCTCAGTAAATTCATGTAAAGGGAAGTTTGAGAGAATTTGAAAAGGCAAAGTGATGGAGAGAGATTAAGGATTATTGTGTGTCCCTTACGTGAAAGAGCTTTGCTGGAGTTGCAGGAAGGAAAGTGAATCTGTCTGGAGGTATTACATTATCTAGAGGTAAATTGGATATTAACTGGGTCAAACTCCACACAGCTGTAATTCTGCTGTAAGAGAATTCAGGCCAGCATGTCAGCGCAGCAGCAACTCTAAGTGACTGATTCTTTCACCCATACCAGAGAACAGCACCTCACCTGTGGGGCATGAGAAATGAGACCCTACAAAGAAACTTCCTGATCAGCCCACTTGAAAGTGAAAAAAAAAAATGGAATAGCTAACCATTTTCCAATGCAAATAATTAAAATATGATCAGTGTTGTAGAACTCTGTGAGAAGGAAACCATCTACAAGAACACTAATAATTACTGATGCAGCTCATAAAAGTACAGCTAGAGTAGTAATTCATTTCTCAGTTTAAATATGAAAAAAATAGTCCACATGATGACTAATAGTAAGAGAGTAGATCTTTCAAGACAGAAGATAAAACATCAATATTTATCAGACAAAATGTTATGCTCAAGGGCCTATTGAAGTGAGTGGAAATAACTATTTTTCTACTTTTATTATATAAGCATATTACATTTTTTATAATAGAATTGTTTTGATGTACAGTCGCCAGCAATGAGCCTCCCAAAGATTGCCTCCCGTTTGCTCTCCTTCATAATATGCCACAAAATGGTTTATGTTTTAAAGATCAACCATTTTCTAGACAGTGCACACCACTACCATTCAGAAGGGCACAGTCTGCAGCACTGGCAGAGCCAAACCCAGGATTGACGAAAGTCCTCGGCCAAGTTTGCTAGTGGTAAATATTCCACTGGGTTGGGCTGCTGAACTCAGTTCTGCTGACGGAAATTGAGAATAATCCTACCAAAGGTAATCTTTTGTAATGCAATGTTATCAAACCAAAGTGGATTCATAATTACTTTGGAGAAGCTATCTCATGAGGAAAAAAGATGAGGGAAACTCAGTTAGCTGTAATGTCTTTTGTTATAACATGACAATAATTTTTTCCCATGACAAAGACTGCTTAGGGAAATGGAACATGACAAACAATTCAGGACCAAGTCAAAAGATGAATAATCTGTTTACAAGTCATGCAATTATTACTGTTTTGAAATTATCATTAAGTTCGAGAGTGAATTAAACAGAGAAAGAGGGGTGTCCTTTAAATGATTAATTTTACCTGGTTTAGACGATCCAGTATTTGTACCAAATGATTTACCAAATTTCTAGTGCATTGAAGATAGACTGAAAACAAAACCCACAGTCTTATACACAAACACTGTACTGCAACATTAGACAAGAGATGGGTCGATTTGGTTAATGTCAGTTAGCTAAAGACAAATCTCACTATACATAAAAGGTTGCACCTTTCTGTCTAGCACTTTTCAGGAGTAACAATACTGTACTCCGAATGATTTTGATTATACTCTGAGAATAAAAACAGCCATGTTAAAACTTAGCTCTCTAAGCATTGATAAGCAAACTTATATTTAGTTATTCATGTGCTAGCAGGGTTGATTATTAAAAATACTGAGCTCTGTAGCTCATCTGAAAAACCAACAGAAGGCGGAGTTGTTCTCTCTTTCTGAAAGTAAGTGTTATATAGTCCATCTATGTAATCTGTATTACATAGGTATTAGGTATCTGGCTTTGACACTCAAATATGGACACTTAGGCTGTATCCACTCCACTATTAGCTATATCATTCTCATATAAATGGGAATTCAACGTGTACTCCAGTGAACCTAACCTATATATCTACCTGAGTGAAGGCAGGGACATTCCCTTTAGCATCTCAGATACTGCATGAATTCTTGATGCAGTGGCACCAATGCACTTCCCCCCTCCCCTCTTCTCAGCAGTCTCAGCTATTTTGTCCCTCGCTGTTCTGCTCCAGGCACTCAGCTATTTTGTTTGTGGCTGCAGCAGTCCCTGGCCGTCTTGCTTTACACTAGGAAGTGCCTTGTCTGGTTTACATGTATTTTCAATGCTCCTAAAAAACTTGATGAAAACTTGATAGCAAAAGAAGCCAGACCATCAGTCACTGTAAACTGGATAGCTCTGTGGATTCGAGTGAATTAAAACCAAACTGTACTGATTCATAAAATATGTTTTTCGTGCTGGGACACTGTGCTTTGAAATTCTGTTGTGGCTGCACAGACTCTCCATTTTCTGGATGTCTATTTAAAAAGCAGACATTTCTGTTTGCTGTGCATATTCATTTAAATATGTATTTGAAACCAAAGAGATCATCTGGATCCACAAATAAGATGCCTGCAGTCATTCATGCCTACTCACAAATACTATTGGGGTGACCAGAGGTAGAACCTGTAATTTAGCTGTCAGATTTTGTTAATGGGTCCATAAAGTAAAAATTATAGGCTGACAGCATCCTCTGTTGGGAAACTTGCCATTGAGATATTCTGAGGTCTCTTAAATAAAAACTGTCTGAGTGAGAAAAGTGCTGTTAATATCGTTGGGTACTTTAGGGTAGCTAGATTTCTTCTGATTCCCAAATACTCTACACTGCCTTGGAAGGCGAATGCATACAATAATATCCCGTCTCCCAAGGAGATGTGTAAATTTCTGGGGGGAGAAAAATGGTCGTTAAACACAGACACCATTTACATAGGGATCTTATTGATCTTCCATCCTGAGGAATCTTGACATGAAACTTGATGACTTCCTAGAAGACACACTGTACTCTCGCTCAGGTTATGGTCTTGAGGAGGGAGGCACCTGGTAAATCATAGAGGCAGTGCTATGGAAAAGGTCACCAAAATCCTTCCTATCCTTAAAAATCTACCAAAACATGCTTTACACCAAAACAAATATTTCCTAAGAAATACTGTTGGGCTGCAACAGTGTGGTTCAAAGCTGTCCCTTCCACCAGGTCCAGAGCAGGGAGCCGCTGCCCTGCAGAGCAGCTGAGCAGGGCACCCTCCAGGGCCGGGTGGGGAGGTGCAGTTGGGGGAGTGCTCACCGCTGAGGCGGGGGAGCAAAAGAAGTTTCCTCCTGTAGTACAGGAGCTCATGGGATTCCTTCCTTCTGCTCTCTGATAAAAGAAAAAGAGAAGAGAAAAAGGCTGTCCTTATAGAAATATCAGGTATATTTACACAAACCTTTACATTTGCAGCTACCCATAACTCTACTTAAAAATTCTGCTTTAGTGTGTCATTAGGAACATTTTACTGTGTCTGAGTGTGGAAAAAATGTAAATTATCAAAAGTGATACTTTTTTTCCCCCCTCAAACTTAAGTGAAGAGGATAGAGAGAGAGGGAAATGAACCCCATGAGGTTCAGTGCTGTGAAGTGCTAAAGTCTTGCAGTTAATAACTGAGACTCAAGTCTTTGGCAATAGACCCTTCTGCATGCTCTCAGGAGTAAGATACAGGGCCTGGAGGACATGGCAGAGTTCTGAACATTCAAAGAACATGGGCACTACAATGGGGTAAATTCCTATAGTCTATAAAACCTGTAGTTACAATCTCAGCTTTATTTAAACTGAAGTTGAGGGCAAGAAAATTGTTCAATCCATTCTTATCTCTACCACCTATTTTCTCAACAACCCTGGGCTGCTTCTAAGTTTCAAAATCAAATAAAAGATCCCACATGGGATGAGCGGCACAACAACGTCTCTGCAGGTGCAAAATAACCTCCTCAAAGCTACAGCAGACAGAGGGACAGGGCTGTAATAAATACCTTGTATTATTACACCCTTCTTTTCTCCTTCATCTTCAGATGTTCTGCTTTTCCATTTTCCTCCTTTTCTTTTGCATTCTTCAATTCCCAGTTCTCCTTTTTTCTCCAGCCATCTGCTCTTTCTCTGTAGTTCTTAAGTACATGATAATCTGCATCACACTTTGCAGTAAAACAGGGAGAACAAAGAGTTACAAGCAAAGTACCATTCTGAAGCATGCTCACCTGGGGCCATTGAGGGATATATAAGCTTCATATATTACTTAGAGGTATTTAAGTATCTAAATACTTACCACAACAGAAGTCTACATGGTTTATTCATACACAGATTTTTCTAGGCAGCTCGCTATAACTAGTATCCAAACCACCCACAACTATGCAGCAAAACTCTACATCGTTGTATAAACAAGTGCTCCATGAAAAGCAATTTCTCCACGATTCCTCAGGGCTTTGTGGGTTTTTTCTTTATTTATTTATTTAAATGGCTTAACAAATGTACTCACATGCCACAGCAATAGGCAAGATATAAGAAGCAAAGTAGAATGTACACTGGAGAAAATAGAACAGTTTAAGATCAGATTCAATTAATTAGCTATGGATCGTTCTCTTCTCTCCATTTTATCCAGAGTGGAATATTTGTGATCAAACAGAAGCAGTTACGTGGAAGAAAGTTCTTTCTGGACTACAGGCAGAAGGACAACAAACTGCTTTCTCTCTTTACTTTTTGGGGTTTGACAGTTCTTTACATATACTCCTTTAAACTTTCACATGGAGCGTCTCTGAGTTGGTCAGTTTTTCCTGATGTTTGGGGGGATCTTTCAAGAGCAAAACAGGAGAGGAAACACGTTTAATGTGATCCCACCAGCTTAGCAAAAGGTAGGAATGCCATACTATACTGCTTTTTAAGTGTTTAATTTTAAAATTTGTGTGATTTCAGATTGATAATGCCTGGTTTTGAGGCAAGAAGACACAACTTCCCCTGAATTTTCTTAAAATTTTCTTAAATTTTCTTAAAGCACATTCTTAGAAAACTAGGTTTGTTTATCCATATTGGAAAGTGAAACTGAATACAACCACAGAAAAATAAAGCCTGTACGTTTACTCATAGCAATTAGAAAAAATAGTGAGACAAATAAGCAAATTATATAGAATTTGAGAGACCTTTTGAAAAAATAATGATAGTGACTTATTGATTCTTAATCTCTTATACCTCATTTTGTGTCCCCTAAATGCCAACATTGCAGTGAATAGGAAGATTTTATAGCTGCTTCTCCTTCTGTGTAGCACTGCTCAGGTCTTGGCAACTGAGAAAGCTCTGCTTTTAATTCACTGGAAGGCATATCCTGAATATCTTAATGTCACTGATCACAGCCAGCTTCAAAGAAAACACAGCTAAGCAGTGATAAGCTGCACCCCATTTAACTAAAACCCCTAGAGTTTAAAGCACTCAGCTGCCTTGTGGACACCAACTCCAATCACTGCACCACATATGGGCTTTGAACCCATCAGTTATAAGACGAAGTGCTCCACAAGTTCCAAATTACCCATATAAACACAAAAGGAAGTTTATGAGGGGTGCATTATGGAGTTAAGTCTTGCTCTGAGCTGCTGTCTACCTACTAACCACACATCTAAACGCACCAGTCCATATCTAGATGTACAAATCTGACCATATTCTGCTCAAAAGTCATCCCACTGCCCACATGGTTGTTTAAACCTTTGCTCAAGGGCTATCAAGATTCACCCTTTTCTTGTTAGCTGTAGGAGTCCTGCACAGGCAAAGGAGAAGACTCACTGCTGTCATGCCTAAGACCAAGGCTTGCATGGTCAGATCTAAATCAAAAAGTTCTCATATGAGCATCAAGGTTCTTTCACAAGTAGGGAAGCACCAAGATATTCCACACCTATCCTGACCTGGAGGTTGGTGAAGTGTCTTAGCAAAGAGGCAAGTGAGATTTGTTGGTCTGCCTAGGGCCATTCAGATTAGGCTTGAGTAGGCACTAGGAGAAAATAGACAGAGATGGGTTGGAGGAGTGTGCCAGTTAAGGAAGTCCTGAAGAATGATGGGGACTAGGCATGCCAATTCAGACCATCAAGGACTGCACTGGGGAATGGGCAAGCAGGCAGCACATGAATGAAAATGATGGAGCAGAAATGACGTGGGGTTTCTATAGCAAGCCATCATGCACACTCTCGAGGAGCTGACTTCTAGGATATCTACATCCTCAAGACCTTAGGGAAAGTAATGATTGTTCTCCTGAAGTATTTAAAACAGCCTGTCTGGTGCACCTGTGCCCTCAGGCTCAAAAGCAATCCTTTTAATTGGGTACTGGGGGCTAGAGGCAAGGGCTGCTGTATGAAGATTACGAAGCTCTCCCCTTTCTCCTGCAGTGACTCTACTGGCTTCACCAGCAGGTGCATCTACAGAATAGGAGGTGACCCCACTGGTCACTGACACCTGTAATTCCTCACTCACTGTGAGGCTGCCCTTCATGCCTGCTGTACACAGGGGGATGCCACCATCAGCAGCACTTCCTCACACTTCCTCAGGAGAAAGAGGAGGAGAGAGCTGGGGTGGTGGAGGAAGCAGAATAACCTAAACAGAAAGACTATGATGGTCTCCACCATATCCCATCACCCAGGAGTTTAGCATACTCTCAGCATCCACATGTGAGGATACTCTCACAACCAGCATGGGTTCTGCATGTCATTCATGAGGATAGAGATAGCCTGAAGATAAGCTTTATCACTCTGAATCAAAATCTTCTTATAAATTGGTGGCAAGGCCAGGAATGAGGTATGAGCTGACCCCTTTCTTATTCCTCGTGCTTGAGCCAAAAGCTTGCCTCCCTGTCTTCCTGTTTTCTTCAGCGGACTATCAATCTGGAAGAATTATTTACTGAGAAGAGATTAAAAAATTAAGTCAGGAATCACGTTTCTCTTCCTAATCCTGTCATTTGACTTAATCTGTGGCTTTAGCTAAATCACAAATTCCAAGTGCCTCAGCTTTATCCATCTATGAAATGGGGATAGCACTAGTTTAATGACTGTAAAGCATTTTGAAAAACAGTGAACAAAATATGCAAAATAAGCCTAATTTTTTTCTTTCTTAGCCTTTACAGTCAAGAGAATAATTCACAATGAATAATTTACGCACTGACATGAACTCCTTTCCCTTTGAATGTTATTCACCCATAATGTATAATTTCTTTTTTTACTGAGTTACTTGTTATTCTACACTGGTTAAATAATTCCCATAAATATTTATAGGTTTATGGGCTGTTCATGAAAAGTTTATTCAGAATATTTATTACATTAAATTTAATGAATTGGTTATTTTTGGTTTATCCAGTCTCTGCTGCCTGACTAGATTAATGTAATTTGTTGAATCAGGTCTTTTATGCAAATTATTTTTCTTACATGTCAATTATATTTTCTGTATATATTCCTGCTTATAATGTATGTTTGAGAACATCCCTAGCCATCAATTCATTCACTGGAAAACAAATTTAGTTTTTAAATCACAAATGCAGATAAAGAAAATTCAATATTTTAATTTAGGTAGAAACATCCATTTGCATCTGATTTTACAGCATTTTATTCTTCATGTACAGAAAATGAATACAAAGTTTAAAAATATTCTGGTCTTTTTTTATTTAAATTAAATTACCATTAACTTTCACGTACAAGTAATTTAACATGATTAAAGAGAATACGGATTTACATTTTCCAAATGGATTAGCAATAGATCTCTTCAAATTCATCAGGTATAAGAATGAAGCTGTAAAACAGTAATTTAAGTAAATGCAAGGAATACCAAGAGGATTAAAATTAGATCTCTAAGGCCAATAACATTGCAGTGTAGATTTTATTGTAACATTAAACCTCTTGAAATATTTACAGAGAAGAAATATTCTTTAGCTCTGAGATAAATTATAGAACACAGAAGTTTGAGCAAGCTATGATTTACATTTTCACTTACCTGAGGGAATCATTAATTGCTAGAAACAGTTCATTATTTAAGAGGTCTTCAAGTAAAATTATGAGAAACAGGGAAAATTTCTGGGTGAAAAGCAAAGCCTGTTTTAAACAGAGCTTTGTACTTCTGTTGTTGTTTTCTAAAAAAACTGTAATCATGTTTCAATGATAAATTAAATGTATTAAAAAAATCTTATATTGCTGTTTCATCTTAGTGTAAAAGTATGGAATATCCAGCAAAGTAATTAATTGTAAGGGCATTTATATTTTTAACGCTCACAGTGTTCTGTAGGACTTTTTATTTTCTTTTAAAACATTTTTAAACAAATCAAGGGATAACAGTCTCTCATGGGTAAATAATCTCCAGAGTATCACCTTTCTGCATAGCTGCTTTTCCCACATCAGCACAGTCCTTTGAGGACAAATTTTATTTTTAGTCAAGTGAAAATCTTAGTTAGCAATTTTCAGGGAAATGGACAAATGGATAAACCCTTTGGAGTCTTACTCTAAAGTATTTGTGAAGTGTGCACACATTTGTATGCCTGTCAACCTAAGTGCCTTTCCATCCTCTCCCTCCAAAGAAGCCTCCATCCCTTTATTTGCTACATTTGTACATACACAGAACTTCACACACACATGAGTTTTCTGCTATGGGAAATTACCAAGTACCAGGGAATGAAACCTACGTTAGTCTGATAGCTGTTACTCTCAAAAGTATTTGACTGAGTATATTAATTACTGTAAGAAAATAGTTTTACTCTAATAAATTTTAGACTCAGCTATGCTTGGATTAGACCTTACAGTAATAGTACTGTCAAGGTAGTTGGATGCTAATTTAATTTAGTATAAAGAAAGCTCCAAACATAACCTTCTCACTTCAAATGCTCATAACTTTTATCTAATATATTATCTCAGAGTAAAATTAGTGTTCTCATCTCTCCAATTACATCTTAAACAAATCTGCATTCTCAAGCATATTTTTAAAATTAAAAATAGACAAAAGACTGTTAACAGAAAGTATGGTATGGATAAAGATCCAGATCTAAGCTGTCCCACTAATTCTAAAATATATCAGACCTGAAAGGCATATTGTCTTGAATATTTCTGCTTCTTTATAATCACTGACACAAAGGGTACTCTTTAGCGAGATGATGTTTCCTGAGGCATAGTAAGTGCTGGCAAGCTCAAAAGAAGCAATGACTACAGAAAACACATATACTGATTGTTCCAGACAATAACATGATCATGCATTGTCTAATCTTTCTGCACTCTCATCCTCCTACACAAAGCAACACGGGCTAAAAAAAATCACTAGAAAATATAGAAGCAAAGTCTGCCACAGTCATCTCAATAGCTATACATTTACCGATTATTTCACCCATAGAAAAACAAAGGGCAGGATTACCGATTATTTCACCCATAGAAAAACAAAGGGCAGGATTTTCAAAAAGTTCCTAAATGTAGCATTGACTTAACTCTGAGCCTACTGAAATAGTATGTAAAGGCCCCTGACTTTGAAAACTACTGCCCTGTTGGCTGTAGTGACTATACCTACAGGTCATCCTTATATATAAAAATCAGAAATCACATCTTAGTACCATACAATGTTTTCTTTCTATTTGAGGTGCAGCTCATCGGTACCAAGTACTTAGAAGATACTACATCATGAAAGTATGTCCTGGTACTATGAT
>VZTV01085130.1:19250-32620 GCA_013400875.1 Anhinga rufa | reverse complement strand
CTTTGAAGAAATAGAGTAGAGTTACAGTCAAGGGAAATGTGCTTTACTGAACAAGCTGAGTAGCGGCTATCTGGTGGCTGCAATCAACACATGAACTAAGGTAAATTCTATGACCCTATAGGAATTTCAAGATTTTTTATGTACGAACAGGAAATAAAAAATAATAAGGTTTTACGTAAAGCCACGGGCTTTGAAATTAAGTATTATAATGNNNNGAAATTAAGTATTATAATGTTTCATAAATCAGGGACTCATGGTTACCCTGAATAGGAGTGGTGTAATGAATTACTGGCCCAGTATCCACAAATGTTATGCTATGACAATCTGCTATGTTACTACAATTTTTCTTTATTCTTACACAATTCTTACAGTCAAAAGGTTAGGCTACGAAATGCCAGGAACATTCCCATGGTTGATCTGTTAATCCTGGGAATGTGTAACAAGGATTGCATGGGCAGTCATAAAATTTTGAAGAGCTACGGTGAATCTCTCGGCAAATACTGCCTTCATTTTTGCAGTAAAGCAGTTCAGTGAAATAGAAACAGGTCACTCATCACCAGGGAGGAATCCATTTAGGCCATAATAGCTAACACCTTATTTTAATTCCTCTCTCCCAATGCCTTTTGCCTTCCCAGTGGTGTTTCTGAAAGAAAAAAACATGAGGGTTAAGAATTGATATTGTCAACCATTAACTAAGTTTTGTTCACATCAGCTTTGTCCATTGCAGGAGTAATTTAATTGTTTTCTTGTCGAAACGCTTATCTGCAGTTTTCTGGCACAGCTGCTTAACATGCCAGTTTGACATTGTTCAGAGGCCTTGCTAAAACTCAGCTCCATCTTTTCTGCAGTTGCTCAAAAACAATACTTATGTGCTAAGCAAGAAGGGTAGTTCCTATATGTCGTGAAACAAAGAAATGAAAACTAAGAGAAATAATTTCACCATTTTCTCCCTGAATTATAACCATCAGAGATTTCACATGCAAACTAACAATTACATTTACAAGAATAGGCAAAGGTTTGAGTGATGTTTGTCTACCAAAAAAGTGCTTTTAAGCTCCACTGTGGTTTTGGTTAAACTTTCAAGAATAAATCTTTATGAATGAATTTCCACAAAATTGCTGTCTGCTTTTACTTTTTCTTTTTCTTTCTGATTAAAAAAATGCTAATGCATAATAAGATGGTTTCTTCTTGGCCTTTCATTGACTTTTCAGGTTATTTGGGAGTTCCAGCTCCCTCCCCAGCATTAGTGATATTTATTTATTCAAGTACATGACAGAAGTGAGACAAGGTGGCTCCCTTTTCCTTAGCATTTAAGTCCACCATTTGTCCTGCAGTCAGATCCGTAGGAACTTATTTTTATACAGCAGTGTAATTCAGATTCTATCAGTATGGCTGTGCACTGGTCTAAAAAACCAACTATTTTTGTATCAGATTATGGAACCCGGGTGTAAATGAAAACCCAAGGTAAAGTAGTTCCCCAGCTAGAATTTAATACTGGAAAGGACTCTGCCTGAGTGATCAAATTCAGTTTCCTCATAGCTACACACTACAGATAATAGTTATCAAATGTTGAACAATCTACAAATACCTGCTCTGATGCCAACCTACACCACACCTTCATTTCTAACTTTGAGTGTTCAGCAGAAGGATGTTGTTTGCAATTGGCACAGATGATGTGCTAGCTGCATGCAACAGCAGAGGTCTGGGTAGGCAAAAATGCTCACCTGGCCTCACAAATGGAGACCATACCCTGTGCTGTGGAGGGGGACAAGGCAGCCCATCTGACTCCCAGTGAGAGATGTGGACAGCAGAGAAAGGAGTGGATGAGAGAAAGAAAAAATATAAACATAATGTCACATGATTGAACAAGGACAATCATTATTATAACAGAGATGTTATAGCAGAGATGTTAGTCTCACTAATTCCCTCATATATTGAAGAATGTATCTCATGAAGTACAGTAAGCAGTGGAAAAACAGAGGGGCAGGAAGTCGTGTGAGGTGCCAAGGTTCCGTATGAATCCAACCCATTAACTTCACCGTTCGTATCTACTCACTACCGACAGCAATGGCCACTCAGAGGGTTGCAGGAGAGGGAATGGCCTATCGGAGTTCAGAGAAGAGGAACCGTATGGGCTTCATACATATCACACCCTGTGTATGCATCTACTGTTCAACAGCAGGAAGAAGCTAGCAGAGGGGAGATCTGTACCCATCTCCCTTCCACAGCATTGCTTTGCCCTGGAAAGATATGTGCAGACCCAGTGTGGGGACGTGACAGAGGTCTAGCAAGAATATTTAGAAAGGAAACTGTTTACTACCTGAGGAAACACCATAGTGACACCCCATCTTGAAGCAGACATTCAAGTCCCTAGGCGTAGTGAAGAAATAGACTTCAGCTTGTGAATCACAATAGGAATTTTACTGACTGAAGAATATGAACCTGAGAGCTCAGTAACTCCAAATAATTATCCTGTTCAGCCGTAGCTCATTCTGTTGGATGGCTAGTTAGTCCTCAGGAGACAAAGAGTACAGAGTATCCTTCTTCTCAGTCCAAGTCTAAAATCCACAGTCTCTACCTGCATTTTTGTCCAATTAGAGCAAAAAGTTTGGCTAACCTTGCTAATAGCTTCTTCCATCCCATTGAGTAGCTTCCCAGTCAGTAACTCCTGTCAACTACTCTGTTTCTGTGCTCCTTGGAAAACACCAGCTCCATTCTTTACCTTCCTTCAAGTTCTCATCTCATTAAAACCAGGAGAAAGCTATGAGAGGAAACACATCAGGAAAGCTCTTTATACCATTTCTAGTGTCTTTTTCTTGTTTCCATAAGGGAGAAAAGACCAGGCTTCCAAAAGCCCAGTTCTGAATTCAGAGTGTTGCCCAGTTCTAGAGGAGACAGGTTATTTTGTGCTAGAGAAACATGTGGGTGCTATCAGAGAGTTGTGAACTCAAACACAGAAGGAAATCCATGAAATGTTATGGGGGACTTTGTAAAACTCAGTTTCGAATTTTGTCTGCAGGCAGCAAGTTTTGAAATCTTCCTTTGTAAAGTCCTTTATTCAATTCACATCCATTAATAAAGAATTGTCCCCCACACATATGTGGTTCTTATTTTATAAAAAAATCCAATGTACAGAAAAGATAAAGGGAAGGAGGAAATGAAGAGATTATCAAAGTGTCATTGCTTATGGAAAAAGACCAGATGGAAAAGTGAATATATATTATGGCAATAAAGCACCAGCAAACATTTCAGTTTTGAATTACGACAAGCATTTATTTTGTGGATATTTCTGTTACAGTGGGCGTGGGTGATCCCATGCTGAACTGATGATACAATGCTAAGTTCTCAGGATGCAACAGTTGTTATTTGCTAAGATAACGTAAAAGCAACAGAAAAATTCACCACAGATGTAAGCAGACATTCAGAGCTGTAGTTCTCGGTTTTCCAGAGCTGTGCTGTACTATTCAGGACTTAATTTTGACACAACAAAGTGATTATAGCTCTTGCTGGAATAAATAGGTAGAAACTGCATAAACTAAACCTGATTTTGCTCTTTTACCTTCTTACAATACCTGCAGTACAATAATACTGCTTTAGTGCAAAATAGATTTTATTTTAATATATTTGTTTATATATTTACTCTTATAGCAATTAAGAATCAGTTTAATATTGGCATTATATTTACACAGCATTTGTGTGCCTTTTGTCCCCTTGGAAGGTAAACATCTAGAGACATCTGGAAAGGTAGTGTCTTTCCATTGTCTGATTCTCTGTATGCCACTGCAATATAAACATTTAATAATAAATTAGAAGTTACAGAGTTGCCATGACAGCTATTGCCTATTTCCAGCAGCTAGCATGGCATCTGTAGCTATTAATATGTACCCAGGACACAGTACTGCCTGTAGCTTTGTGCAGACTGTTATTCAAGTTAGCACTGATCTAAAGCATTACAGATTAAGGCAATTTGCTCTCTCAATGGTAGTCTTTTAGCATATGTTAGTTAGCTCATGATTAGTTGGCATGACCTTTACTGCACAGTTCTGATAGTGTAAGGCAATGTTGTAAACCAGCTTGAGTTATTTTAGGATTTGTAAGTCTTAAGTTTTACTTGATTATATATACTATAAATATAGATCCTATATATTTAAAAGAGCTATTAATTGTGTGTGTGCATAATATAAACATGGTTCCTATAGACAGGGGATTAACTTTAAAATAGAGAAGGATGGGAAATTAATTTAGCAGATATCATGACATAATACTGAGAGACATAGAGGCAATGCCAGTGAATTTATGATTAGTAAGTGAAAATTAAACCATGAGTGATCTACAAAATGGTCCTCAGTAAATTAAATTATCAGCATTGCTTTGCTTCATTGTGTATTTTATTTATATCAAATAAAAGCTTACCTTGGGTGCCTTTTCCCTTTTTATTAGATTTTTTTCAAGATCCTGGGGCAGCTCAGTTTAATAAAATAGAAACTGCTTGATTACTCTGCCAGCTTCAAGTTAAAATGCTAGTCCTTACTTTTATATCAGGGTAGATTTGCATCATGTTAACATTTATTATGGTTAACTACAGAAAGAAAAAGTGCTATAAACTTTGAGGTCATGCAGCTGCACAGACCATTATACCAGTGTAAGCTTTTACTGGGAAGGTTGTGCACTTTTCTATTAAGTCCTGTATTTTATCCAGTGACTTTTTAATGTAAAACACAGAAACAGTCTGGAATGGAGAAGGAGCGGGAACCAAGGACTCCCTCTTACAAAGCAAATATCCTGCTTGTTAGCAGGCACACAGCTTTGGAGCTTTCAAGTAAGACTGCAGGGGCCTCTGGGATTTAAGCAGCACCTGAGAGAGTCTTCAGATTAAGTGTTTTGCATTTGCTTACTGGAACTCCACCTGACTTCTCTTTTCAGTATGTTGACTCTGCATGATACTGCAGAGATCTTTATTGAATTTTGCTTGCATTTCCTGAACAGCAAAAACTCAAGGACTCACAAGATGAATTTTCTCAACAATTTAACACCCCCACAGATAATGTATATGCAAAAATAGTCCCCTTCTTTCCCACTGAAGGGTTTTCACAAGTCACTATTGATCATGGCTGCAAACCTGAACATATTCAACTGCCTTTTTGGCTGTGATCTAGAAATATTGTCTGTGATGTCATTTCCTAGTGCCAAACTTTAAAATCAACCTGTCATTGCTACATAGTGAGCTAAGTCACCTCTTCCCTCAAAAATCCTGATTCCAGCAGGATCCAGTGGCATAAACTGGCAGCAACAAACCACTACTCAGAGAAGATGGGGCTGTCTTCCCAACACCTCCTCAGTCATATCATGCCCACAGCAGCAAGTTATCTTATGAGCTCTGACAAGTGAAACAACATGTCTGTTAAGTAAACTGTCTATGAAAAATATGAAATTCTCAAGGATCATTTTCACATGTATTCAGATCATAAAAAAGTTAAAAACCCCTCTTACACACAGCTGCATCTACTGTAATACATTCAAATATAGAATCATAGAATCATAGAATTATTAAGGTTGGAAAAGACCTCTAGGATCATCAAGTCCAACCGTCAACCCAACAACACAACAAATATGACTGCATCAATTTGCTTAAGGTAAGCAGAGGTGTTCCAGGGATTTCTCAAAGCATCCCAGATTCCCTATAAAATATGCTTGTGTAGCCTCCTTCATTGACTGAATCCTTAAAATGGAGCTTATGAGAATAACAGAAAATTTCCCCCAAGCTAAAATTATGAGACTAGGACTGTTCACCTATTCAAAATCCTGGGTGCACAGAGTCTTATCTATCACCTACAAAGCCAGTCCCCACCCTACTCGAGCAGTGAAGTCCAACGGGAAATATCTACTGTCCTTGAGAAGTGAGTTAACCAGGTCCTCTATCAGAAAGGCAAATTGTCAAATATTGTTGAAAGAATATCACAGACTAAAAAAAGACTGCGTGTCAAGTAGGCTTACCAAATGACACCCACTTTCCAGTTTTCTTCCTTTTTGTAGGATTGTTGAAAGTTCAAACTCTTGCAATATCACCATGATCGTACATATCGCCCAGTCATGCTTTTCACCCCTGCATACACCATAATAGTCTCAGGAATGCTGCCAGGAGTCCCATGACTACAGAACTTTTTTCTTCTGATCCTCAGAAATAGGCAGACTTCTTTGGTGATACTTCTAGACATCTCTGCAACCATTATCATACAGTATTGGTGGCAAACATACATTTCACCTGCAGAGTAAGTGAGGCAACACACGGAATTCTTTCATTGCTAACGGGTTTCATTAGAGAGTTATATATGGGTTTCAGGAAGTTATTATGGTCACTTTTCCCTGCCAACATTTTCAGCTTCCGAATTATCACCATTCTATACTTAACACATGATTGACTGTCTCTTCTCAGCTGGCAACACCAGAGAGGCTGTGAATTGCAAATTATTTTTGGGACAGAGATCCAGGTGTTTTGTCTGCCTCATCAGACTTAGCCGTAGAATCTTAGTATCAAAGAAGCACAAGGCTTGTAAACTAAGCAAAACATGAACCAGGCAGTGATAATTCCAATTACACTCATTGTTCTCGAAGATAAAACAAAGATTCATAAAGAATCTGATAAATCATACAATAACGAATTAAATTTTATTAGCAAGGGCTGAAGGACATGAGTTAGTCTTAATATTATTCCCAAAGCATGTTTATTAAGGATATTGTAATTTTCTTTCTTTCAAATATTCAGACACTTCATATTGTCAAAGCAGATGGTGAATCAGGTTTAGAATCCAAAGAATTCCTCTTAATTGATGTTCTTGTAATTTTAATGTAATTCCAGAAAATCTCTCCAAATTTGCAACATATAAAAATTAAATGCTATATGTTTTATATATATTATATACATGTTATAACATTATAAAAAAACGTATTTGTTTTGTGTGTATTACTTCTTTGTAGATTATGAATACATCATAAGAGTCTAACTCATGAGAATAAAACCTATAATTCATTGATAAGTTGAGGAAAATTTTCAACATTTACAGCTGTTAGTAGTTAGAATCAGGTCATTTAAGGCATGTAATGTGTATATTATGGAATCATGTGTTGAGTAGTATACCCTCCTCTGGAAGCCTCAATGTACATTTTTTGGAAAAAGTATCATTTTATTGCTCTTGTGGATACAGTGATTAGTACATAATCTGAACACCTTTTCAAGAAATTGTTTTTCACATTATATACTTCCACACAGTATAATTTTTTGTTTTGAAATTCTTTGGCCTGCGTCATGCAGAATATTCAGCTTAAATGTTAATTAAACCTCCCTGCATTCAAGTCTATAATTTACTAGAGACATATTAAATTAGGACAAAACTTACTCTGGAGTCCTGGGAAAGCAATGCTGAATTTTGCTCTTTGATATACTTGCTTTAGGGTTTTTTCCCCTCCACGCTGGTGCTGACGTGATGGACTGATTGCCCAGGACAGGCACAGGGTGTAACGGAGATCCAGTGCACACTCCGTCAGCCTCCCCTGACACAGTCCTCCAAGTGCTAATGAAAGGATTTTCACAAACAGTTGATCCAAAATGCCACTTTGAGTTCAAAAAGGGAACAGCTTTATTTTGGTAAAAAAAATGTACATATATTTCCCTCACTTAGTCTGGCACAGTCGGTTTTATACGTCACTCATCACCCTGATATCTCAACACCTTTAAAATGTTTTGAAATAGAAATTCTATCTCCACTACATCTACCCTGTTCCTTTCCAAAATGTGGAGTAAGTAGCTTGACTACTCGGAGTAAATAGCTTGACTAGTTCACAGCTCAGTTCCTAATCATGGGAAATGTGGTGAACGTGATGAAGGAAGCTGAGAAAAAGAATTACCCTTGATTTTTTTAAACTAATTCGGAATGCAGTCATCTTGATTTTGAAATTAAATTACCTTTTATGATATTCTCAGTCCAGTTCTGAGTTCTTGGTTCCCAGATTCAGTAACCGAGGGCAGTTAAGAACGCGGGAGATGACACTGTCACACTTGCATGCTAAGTTACTTTACATTCAGTTTCAGTCAGTGCCTTCTCACACAGGGGTTTATGTCACCTAAATCCTGAGATAGTGCTTACTGGCCTAAAAGAGACAGAGTTTTACATAAATCTTTCCGGCAGGCTTTCCCACTTATGTCCTCACCATCCCTGCATAAGGTTTCTGGTGGATCTTGAATCAAATGATGTAGGGAGCAGAACCTCATGCGACTGCAGATGTGAGCCCTCCATCATATTTATTTTTGGAGTTTTCTGGAAAAATTTGCAAAAGCTGCTGCAGAAGATTTCAGTGTATTCCTGTGGCTTCTTGTTGATGCAACGGATGCAGCTGGTGATGTGCAGGGGTGCAGCTGGCAGGAGGGTGAAGGCTGCCAGCAGAGCCAAAGGGCCAGCAGCCGCATCTCAGACACCCTCTGCACCCAGATGGCCTCAGAGGCTGACAGCTGGCAGCTGGTTCTGAAAACTCGACTTTGCCAGCTTTCTTCATCTTCTTGCTTAGAAAAGGGAGGATACATACCGCATGCTTGAGAGGTCTCCAGGTAATGAGTTTGGCACTGAGCAACCCATATACTACAGGACTGCAATTTTATTTCTTTCAGACATACAGTGAGCTGGGGAACTTAGAGCATCACAGGCCATTCCCTGCAGCCATTCTCCTCCAGTTCTGTGTCAGAAGATTTTCAGCCTATCTAGTCAGATTATAAAATATTCTCTAGACCCTCATTTGCTTATATTTAGTCCTATCCTGCAGCATTTTTTTGTGCCCCTAAACCTTTTCTTTCAGTTTGCTAGTGGCGAGCCACTTGATATTATTAACAGTCATAGGCCTGCAGGAAAATATTAAATTATGCATATGTTTACTTACATTCTTTGTTTACATTACATTTGGAGATCAGAGAGTGAATAGGAGTTTTTTGTGATGATTCACTCCATCCAGCTTCCCTTTTGTGTACAAGCTGGAAGGGTTCACTCCACTGAGTATAATAAAACCCACACTCTCAGGGGCAACAAATAATTCTCTTGTGTTGGTTGAGAAAAGATTCTTGAAAGCTAGACTCTTCAGTCTCTTTATCCCATATCTGAATGACTGTATTAGGATTTTATCAGGCCAAAGGCCAAATTAAGACAACCATTGGTGTTCATGTGGGGGGGTATTTTTCTGCACTGGATGATAAGAATCACTGCAGCTGAAATAATAGACTGGATGGAAGAAATTATCCTTTTAGGAAAAGACAGGTTAAATTAGATCACAATACGGTTGATGTGAGAGTAAAGCCATAGAAGAACATTCATATTTAGTAATTATATCAGTGACTAATTCTTACAAGTGATGAGCGGATCATCAAGGCCACTGAATCCTCATAAAATTTGATCCTAAGACCAGATGTCCATTTTTATCTTTATATTTGCTTTCAAAAGGTAACTTCATGTGAGAGATATCTTTGGAAACACAAAACTGGAAATGCTATATGTATCTAGCTGAGATAAAATACAGCATCAGAGGTTCATTTTTGTCTTCTTTGCTATCTTTTAATATTCCTTTGTACTATTTAAAAATGTGCAACCAGGGAAAAAATTACCAGGCAAGGTAAAATTTTTTTTTCTACCTCTCCTGGAGCTTCAGGGACATCTCTACAGCCAATTTGCTTTACAGTCTTCCAATATGGTATACCTAATGCACTGATTCTGAAGACTTCAGAAACCACTTGCAGATGAGTCTCCCTTTATATTAATCAAAATTAGCTGTTAGCTGCAGAAGCAACTAAAGCAGAAAGGGCTTCCTTGGAAGAGGATAAAACTTAGCTGCAGCAGGGCCACCCCAACACTCTGAACTGTGCAGGGAAAAGCTCCAGTTTTACAGTCAAGCAGCATACCAGGTGGTACTTCTGTTAACTCTTTTTCCTAAACAATGTGTGGCATTGGGAAGTAAAACCAGCAAGCCAAGAACTTGCTGGTAAGAGCACCTATGAAAGCCATCAGAATAAATAAAAGAAGGCTGAGGTCTGCCAACTTCCCAGGCTTTTAAATTCAGTTTCACACATACCTGCTTTTATACCACTCCTCCACTGTGCTTCCTTATTCACCCTCACTTTTGTTTCCTTTTGTAACATTTATAAATATTTATAACATTTGTTACTTACATACCACTGCTACTAGAGTGGAGGTGTGTGGAAGATCCTTGCTGCCATCACACCGTTCATGCTGCCTCTCCATTAAACCTTCCCCTGCCCTGTGTGTCTCTTGTTTCTTTAGACGTTAACTCTCTGAATACAGGAAGCCTCTTCCTCTGTGTTGGTACAGCTTTTAGCTCAACTGGTTTTTAGGCACTATTGTCACAAACATAATAATTAACAAGGTAAACCATATGTTCAAAGGAGTTTGAAAGGAGCCAACATCTGGTTTCAAACTATGCCCAAAATTTTGCACACCTTCAGTCAAATGCATCTTTATCTTCAATCATCAAATATAATCTTCAACTAACATTTAACAGCTTAATTTGCTGTGCCAACGAAGTGCCATACTCACATGTAGTGTTAATTTTTGTGGATCTAAAGAAGACATCATTTTCTAACATGGGTTCATACTGCTCTTGAACAGTGCAACCTTGTAGTGTAATTGAAAAGAGAATCTATGCACAGACTTTGAACTTAGATGCCATAGGATGGAGAAAATACTAGTTACCAGATAATACAAGTTACTAGATAACTGGCATAGTAATTAATGTATTAACTATGTTAGCTAGTGGCAATGCTAGTCACTCCAGAGTGCAAACTTCTTTGCGTTCAGCCTCTTGTGATCAACTGAAAGGAGATTTGTAATTATAGCTTGTGAATTGTAAGCAGTCTAGACTCAACTTGTTAAACTGAGTTTTGCCGTCTTCTCCATGTTTCTACTATTCCTTCTATAGAGCAATCGCTCCAAATAATTTGCACTGCTGTCATGTTTGACACCAAAATAAAGTTGGTGTGGTACTAGTGACATTTTTAAAAAAGTATTTAGCAGTTACTTTCAGTATTTTTTAGTTTTAGAACTTGTCTTAAGCCTGATTGTTAAAGGTGTAAAATATAAATACTACTGAAATATTGACCAAATAAGCAGTTATAAAAATAACACTTTATGTAATCTTTAGATTTTTTTGTGAAAGTTACAGTAATATTTTTACACTAAGCTTTTCTTTTTGATGGCAAATAAACCCCACTACTGGAATCACAAGCAAGTAACTACTTCGCTCAGGTTTAAGGCCAAATAAAGCAAGCCTCTGATATTCATGTACATCAGGCTATCTACTGTTCACTTGGCAATAGCAATCCAGAGTATTTTATTGTAAATGGGAAGGATGATGATGATGTGCCATGCTGTATGCCTTTGGAAAGCAACAGGAAATGCTATTTTTCAGAGAACAGGTCTTCTTTCAAGAAATAAATAGGTTTGAGGTAAATGTGGAGAAAGAGAGATTTACACTCATGATTCATGATGAGGTTCTGGTTTATTTTTTTCAGGCTAGAACGATGCATTCTCTGTCATGAGAAATAGCTGCTACATAAGCAAATAAAAGCAAGAACAGTCAACAATGTTGACAACCCACTTATCTTTAAAAAAGTGCAGTTGATTTCAAGAGCTCTGTACATCACTATTGCATCAGTAGGAAACTGAAAAAAACCCAAACCACTAAGGTTGCCGCAGTGCAGCTTTTATTTAAGCTACAGCATTTCTGATCAGAAAATATGCATTGCTTTTTGAGTATTTGCAAAGTAATGTGTATTTTTATGGTCATTCACTCGTGTGTGTGTGTGTGTGTGTGTGTGTGTGTGTGTGTGATCTTCTCAAACAGGACTTTTACAAATACTGGTTTCATCTGGATTCAGAACACATATTTAATCCTATCCAAAGTGATACACTGATTTTGGACTCAACCTTTCCTTGATTACTGCGGATATCCCTAGGCAGAAAGGTCTTCCTAAGTATGGGTAGTGTGGCTGTAATTCTCAAAGAGAGGACCCTGTACTGGATCTGTCTGGGTCAGAGATATTGTCTATTATCTTTCTACCAGTGCCAGTATGTTCCAATTATTTTTGAGAGACTGAGATTTCTAGCAGGTTTTGACACTTTGTGTAGATATGCCTACATTTTCTGCTAGCAGGCATTCACAAAACTAAAGCGAATCCTTCTCCTCAGAAGGATTCTCAAACTACATTCCCAAATTCCCTGCCTAGCATACCCTGTCCAGTGGGAACAGGTCTGCATAATAGATGATCTCTGTGTTTCTTTCCCTGTAATCCAAGGATAACAGCATCTTCTTGCAGGGAGGGAGCTTTGTTTGCAAATTTCCCTGGTTAGCAAGGATCTGAATACAAATTTCCCACCTCCCTTGAAAATGCCCTAGAAAATGCAATTAGGAGTTCTGGGAGAGACTCTCCTGATTCCCCTCTCAGTGTCTTTCCACTTTTTGTAAATAGTTAAATGTTCATGGGGCTAAGAAGAGGAAAGTGATTTTGCCAAACTGTGGTTAAGGCACTCACATTGGAAAGCCAGGTTGGAATCCCTATTCTAATGAATATTTAATTACCCTTCTGATTACCATTCCCTCCTCCCCCACCTCCTATGCTAGCTTCGTCAAGGAGCCTGGGTACCTGCGGACCGAGAATTTAATAAGCGGCAAGACTCACAAAACTGAACGCTGCAAAGGTAAACTAGGTGTTTCAGAGATCTTTCATGGTCCCGATTTTAACAGCCGGTGGCCCGCCTACCATTCCTAGCCAGCTGCGGGGTTGACTGAGCGCTAGCACCGTTGGACGTATTTGGTGGCTATTCCTTGTGCTGACAGCTCGCCAGCGGGAAGCACCCTTGCCTTGCCTGGGAGCCATCTGGCAGCTCCCGCACCCAGCCAGCTCGGAGGCACAGAAGCAGGGCGCCTATGCCAGCAGCTAATCAGTGATGAACTGCTCCAAGAGATTAACCGTTCACTGCCAATCTACACGACAGAATAAAGTACCTAATTAAATCTGTGCTGTAAAGATCGACGCTTTCACTTATACGCTGGGCTGCGGCGGTCAGTGGGATTTTGGCCGCCTCGCATTCCAATGACAGGCCCCCACTTTAGCATGCAAAAAAAAATAAAATAAAAAGCCGTGCTTCTCCACCCCGTGATCTTAACGTGCCTGCAAAGCGCGTCCGTTGGCGAACGAGCGCCCAAGCGACGGTGACGCTGGAAACTACCACCGGTGACCTCAGAAGGCCGGTTCCTGCTCCCGCCCCTCATCCCCCGCTCCCTGGGCGCAGGAAATTCAGCCTGCAGTCTCTGCGTGACGA
>VZTV01085130.1:3868-19001 GCA_013400875.1 Anhinga rufa | reverse complement strand
GCTGCCGTCCTAAGCGTTCCTCCTCCGCCACCCCCGCCCCGCCCCCGCCCCGCAAAGTTGCCCTTGTAAGTAAGCCACTGCGGCCGGAGGGCGCTCAGCAGCGGAGTGATCAGATGCAGGAGGGCAGGGCACGGGCGTACCTGTCGTCTCTTTTTTTCACGCTACTTCTGCAGCTTGCATCGGTGCCCCTCTCGTAGGACTCTAGTTTTAACTATAATGTCCTAAAAAAACTTAAAATGTAATTCTCTTCAAGCTTCTCTGCTCGTTGGTATCTTTAATGCTTGGAAATATACGGATGAAGCCAAATAAATGGCATTTTCGAATTCATCTGAGGGTTTCAGCTTAGTTGTATGTTAGGTCCTTTGCTCAGGATCACGCTTAGTTTTGCAGAGGTCAAGCTGAGTGGCTGAGGTGGCTTGCCAATGTCAACATTGGAAAGAGAAGACTCTTGTTCTGATTCCAGACTTAAGGAAATAGTTCTTTCGCATTGTAGGTGGTATTTATAAATGGCAGCTGCGTTGAGTTAAAAACAATCATTCTATTTCAGCACAGATTTCATTTGGACACTTCCTATATATGGATATCTTCTCACTTGCATGCTCCATCTCCTGAAAATCAGACACATGCACCACTTCTCCCCCCCCCCCCCNCCCCCCCCCCCCCCCGCATTTTGAGCGGAAATAAAATCCAAGGTAATTTTGCACCTCTTTAATGCTGTTCAGCATCTCCACAGAATCACTGAGGTTGAAGGGGACTGCTAATGACCATCTAGTCCAATGCTCAAGCAGGGTTAGGTATAGCAGGTTGCCCAGGACCATGTCCACTTCAAAATCATTTTGTAAAATAAAAAATAGAAAATTCCATCCTTGCACAAATGGGTTTTCTATAAACATAGTAATTGTAGATTTGTGGGCAGTGTAAAATGTTTAGCTCTATATATTTGGGGCTGCTTAATGGTTTAAGTATTTGGTCACTACTGTAATACAAGGAACCACTAATGGACTGAAGAGAGTTTATGCGGAGCATCAGGATGCTCTTCCTAGCTCATTTACTGATAGTAAGCTATGCTTCTGTCTCAATCTTTTCTTCAGGAATGGGGTTTTTGGCAGTGGAAAGGAACTTTGAATTTTTTGGTGTTTCCCTTCTTATTTCAGCTGAAAGAAAGGAGTTTTCTGTCTTGTAATTTCAACTCAGGGGTAGCAACTTCCACTGCTGCTAACTTGTAGTTGGTAAAGGTCTTCCATTATGCTCATTATTTCTATAGTTTCCAGACTTTAAAAGAGGCTTCTGGTAAGGCACCAATTACTTTGTCAAGGGATATTACCAATGGAATTAACTTTTACATCAAAGCATCACTATGATGTGTGCTGGTTTTCTTGTGACACAGAGTGAGGTCTGCAAGCTCTTTCGTATGGATTGGTTTACAGTAGTTTAACAGTAGCAAGGGTTTCTGTTAGTTTGTTTAAGCCTTACTTTCATCTACAGAGCTCATTCCTGCCTTAAAAGGCTTAAGATGGCTTAGCTATTTGTGTTAAGTGTATGGAATAAAAATAAGTTTATAATTACCAAAAATTATGTATATATATTACTTGATATTTAAAGAGTAAAATTACTGTTGATGCTGATGTTCCAAACTGACTTCTTGGTAAGATCTTAATGTCTTACATTGTGTGAAAAATTTATAAAACTGGATTTGGAAGAAGCTTCCTTGAAAGCAGTTTAAAGGGAATTAGTTATAAACCTCTTATAATTATTAAAGAGAGTCTTTATCCAAAAGACTTTTTAAAAAAATTTTTTAAATTTCTTTAAATGCTAAGTGGAGAGGATTGTAGGTTATAATTCTAACACCTGCATGTTGAAAGCAATTGAGTTAGCTTTTATGTACAGACAAAGCAAATCATGCTTAGCTGAAGGTGAAGAGAAACCAAAGATGGCCTTATTTTGCACTTTCTTTTATATGGGGATAAAAAGCTGGTGTTGTTTAAATGTGTAGCAGCTAGATACTGGCCAGGGGCAGGTAGGGAAAGTCTACGGTGCTGAAATACTTCTACACCTCTTGAAGAATACAGTGAGTACATCATACAAACAAGTTGGTTTCTGTGCTTCAGAGACCCTTGTTTGCAGCCCAGAATATTGGCTTAAATTACCAGTTTGGCTGGGTGTGCCAGGCTCTGGGCTGGAGTGACTGTCTGGAGATATCTGTCTCTGTTGACTGTTGTTCAGAGGGGGGATTCTGGCACAACCAGGTGCTGGAGAAATATCTTCAAACAGGCCTAGCATAAATTGGTAGGGTTTGTCTGACCATCCTTACTTTTCTAGGAAACTCGACTTGTGTAAATTTCTATTTAATTGCTTTAATTGGGTATTATTCAGGGAATGAGTTTGTGTACTACCTGAAAAACAGAAAAGCTGAGATAGAAATGCCCTCTGTCTTAGGGATTAATGCCTGCTACTTGTGTCATTTGTGTGTTAATAAGTTTGTGCAACTCTGATTTTTCACAATAAAAATATTGGTATGATTTTTAAGGCATTAACCAGTTAATGTATTAAAATTTTTGGAACAGCTTTAAGTTGGGAATTTTCCAGGGCTTGGCAGACGTTAAATACGGAGTTGTAACTGCCTGGTTTGGTTGGAGATCAGTTCTCTTGATCTTCTCTCATACAGACCTCTCTTTCATTCATTTTTGCTTTCTGAGATTTTGGAAATGCATGAAAAGAAACAGTTACAGTTGTGCTCTGAAATAAGAGGTATTTTGTGTATACTTACAAAAGAATGTTTGGCATAGTCCTACATTTTGCCGTGAAGACCTGTCTTAGACGACTGCCTTTTGTGCCAGCGTTTCACTGTCACGTATTAACAATGTAAGACAGTCTGTTGCTGGCTGATTGAGCAGGAGTGCAATGAAATAAAATGTGTGCTTGCAGAGGGAGTAGATGATTCAGTGCATTCTGGATAGTAATTTCTAGCTCATGACGCTGTATGATGGAGTCATCTCTAATGACCACGTATCTTCTCTGTTTTTCAAGGTTTTATTTTTGAAGTTTGTAAGCCTTTCATTTGCTACCACCTAATAGTGCCTGTGCTGGACCTCCCAACAAGTTCAGATGGTTTTCTGATTTTCTCGTGAATTATTAGTGTTAGAGTGGAATTAGACTGGAATAGTTAGTTGTTATCAATTGAAAATAACAGCTTCCTAGATAATGGAACATCAACATCAAGTATCATAATTGATCATTCTAGTTTTTAATGGCTATTTGATTTTTATAGGTTTAACTAGACTAATTTGTATAAGTTATTCTCACTTTCTTAGTTTAATGTTTCTAATGGGTATACTCCCAGGGAAGTGCAGACACCTTTTTTTTTCTTCTCCACTTTCCCCTGTAGGATGGGATTATGTTTCCAATTCTTCCCTTCTCCTATCTCTTTATTCATTTTCCTTTTAACTGTAGCAATCAAAACTGTGCATTACTGTGTATTTATTAGCACAAACAAACATTTTTTTGCTATAGATATTTTTAGAAGTTCATTCTCTAATCTTGTCTACTTTGCAACTGTGTTTTATTTTGCCTGGAAGCTCTTTTCTCGGGTTTGCTTTCAGAGGCCTATGATTCTAGTTCTGTATTAAGTGGAAAAGCAATGTTATACAAACACCATTCCATGAAGGATCACTTCTCCCCTGTTTCTCATTCTTTGTGCCTTTCATGCAACTCTGTTATGCACAGATGATCAAGAGTGACTCTATTCGTGTGGCCACCATCTGCTATTATTGTTGTTTATTCTTTTGCAGTCATCTATCTTCTAAAATATTAAAAAGTATAAGCAAACAATTAGCTTACCTTATATTTTTATGAGTTACAAAGTACATTTGATAAGGAAGGTGCATTGAATGTGAGGTCTATTTTTAAAAGGTACAAGTAATTTGTTATATCTTTGCGTGTAGAAGTGTGACACGAAACGGTGTTTGTGAAACGATCATAAAGAGTTTGTGGTAGTGTTATAGTGCTTAATTTGTTTTCATGCTTGGAATACAGCTAGTGAACCTCCTTTTCGAAGGGTGAAATGCATTACTTTCAAAATATGAAAACCAGATACTCATATTTTGGACAGAATATGGAAAAAATATTATGGAAGACAATGTTATATAAGAGGAGTATCTCAAAAAACATGACAGAAATAATGGCTCTAGTATCTTCTCTGTGATGACAGTACCTTGGTATGTGCATAAGGTAGTGAGGAACTTGGCATATCAAATCCAAGGAAAACTGATTCAGAACAGTGTATTTAGGAAGCAGTAGTAAAAGATACACTATTTGCATATACAAAGCTTGGATATATACAGAGAACTTCCAAGGTGTACAGCAAGGATATTCCTTCAGCAGCTGAGGTAGTGTGTTTCTTGTATTCTCTTAACCTGTTAAGGAAGAATGAAAGGAAATGCAGAATGAAGTTCAGTTATAAGCATGTATTAGACAGCTGGACCATAAGATAAACCAAATGATACATGCGTGCTTTGGCATTTTTGTGGCAGAATGCACACCAATGGCCTTTGATTGTCTGGAAAACACTTCAGAGGTATTTAAACCACTTTAGTAACAACACAACATACGTTACATCAGTGTTCAAAAAATACATGAGGTATGAATATATAGACAAGATTTTTCATTTCTGTGTAGTTAGCATAGGCAGTTCTTTTTGTTTAAAACAAAAGCCCCATTTCTCTTTATATCTTTCATACTCAACTCCTCCCTGTGGAAGTGAGGAAAATGTTGAATGTCAAATGTTAGTCCAAACTAATTCCGTGATCATACACTGTTTGGGAATTAAGTTTGTTACACTTCATTTCAATCTGTATTCAATTAGTCAAAAAAAAGTAGGGAAGAATCCCGCCTTTGCATACCTAGGCTTGACTTGCAAATTTGCATTAATGTTGCAGCTCCTGTTGATTTTGCCTAGGATTTTGATAAGCTGTATTTTAGTACTTGCAGTAGGAAATGGTGGTGGGATAATTATATTATGATTTTTGTTTATTTTTTGGAGGACTTGGTTGAAGAAAAGATAGAAGCTGCATTTAATCGAATGCAGTTGGAGTCAAATGGTAAATTAAATCATTATTTACAGTCTCTTCTGTTAAACTCCCCAAATTATCACATATCTATGAAGAGACATCACAGTTCAAATAAAGAGGAGAGCATGGGGTTTACAAACATGTTTGATTGTTGCAGCTCCCTGTTTTTTTTTCCTTTTTATTTTTCTCACCTGCCTCTTGTACCTGTCATTACAACTTCTTGCTTCTGTGAGTGCACACATACTTTCTCTCTGTCTTATCTCACTGATTTAGTCATGTTGGACCAATGAGGGACAGTCTATGTATAGATGTTAAACTTCAAACAAAGTATCAGTATGTTTTTACAATATTGTTGAAATAACAGTGCTGATTGAAAGCAAAGATATAGATGCCTAGCATTTAAATAATGCAACAATATATGTACATGTATATCTTTTTGTACTGTTCAGTTATGTGTTTTCGCAATGGTCCTTTTAAGAAATTAAAAAATACATTCCTTTTAGCTCTGATATTACATTCTGCAGTAATTTTTATCCTCCTCTTTTGTTGAAGTGCATCCTTCCTTTATCATTTTTTACTTGTCTTTTTTTTTTTTTCACTTGGTTTGATTTCTGGTTTGCTTTAATGTGATTGCTATGTCATCTCTTTCATTGCTACAGAGGTTGGGTGTATAGTCATTAATTGCCTTGATCTTTTACTTTTTTTCTTCATACTAAAAAGGCTGTCTATTTAAGTGACCAAATAAACAGTTCATTCTTGTCTTCTTGGATAAAACCGAGACATTCTCCCAGGGCGGTTGAGATCCAGTATTTGATAAGCCAAGCACAGCCTGAAGGAGGAGTAGGTGTCCATCTTGTCTGGCATGCAACCATTTATCCATGCATTTAAATGTCATAAAATTAGGAGTCCTGTTGAAGTCAATGCATTTGTTCATCTCATGTCAAGTTAATTCTTACGTAACATGGCTTTGGGCCTAAATAAAACATTTAAATATCTTTCTAGCTCTTAATCAGGTGACTACCATATATATGCCTTAAAATATGTCTGCTAGATTGTTCTAAATTCTGGGTAGCCTTGTACTGTTTTCTGTATTGCAAATGCTGTGTGCTTTCCAAAAATGCATCATTTTACCATTAAATTTTTTGTTAATAAAGCAGGTGTAAATGAAATAGGATTAAAAAGCACAACTGTTTTGCAGCTCTCTTAATATTTGCTTTTAAAAAAATTTGGAAACTGCATTGTGCTAGCACTGATTATACTTCTATAAATTTTGGTCTGATGTGAGTCTAAAGTTGTAAGAAGAATAGTTTAAAGGTAGTGTGTGTTGTTTGTATTTTATAATCGCTTATAATTTTAAAGAGATTTTAATGCATGATTACACACTACATATAATAATTATGTTTATAATTAATATATAATAATAATATATTAAGCAATATTACATATTACATATTGCATATGTACCCAACTGATTTAATATGCAATGGTGTAACATTACCCACACACAAGAGGGCACACTAAGCCCTCTGGAATAGAATTACAGAAAACCTTTTCAGTTAGGGTAAATATCTGCAAAGAAAATTATAAAAGCACACCTTGAATGTGGTGCTATGTATAATTTTTAACAAATGTTATGTATGCATATTTTATGTATGTGCCAGAAAACTTAACTAATCTTAACCTTAAAGTCCTTTTGGTTTAGTTCAGTGAATATTGTGAAGTACTGTGATTTAAGATGAGCATTGTTGTTTAAGCTGGTTTAAAGAAAAGTAGAAAGAAATCTAACACTCACATCATCATTTCTTTCTTTACCATAATCTGTTATAGTAAAAAAATTATAAATACAAGAGTTCCCATAGTGAAGAGAAGTTCCAGGACTCAAATACAAACATTTAATGATCTGAAAAGCTTTAAAACATTATTGTTAACTTTTGGTAAAGGTCTTTCCTGTTCACATTGCAGGTTTTATTTTGTATTCTCTCTCTGAAACAAGCACAATGTTTCTCTGCTTCCATCCTTAAAATTTATGTACGGAATGAATTTTTTTAAAGATACATTAGTGTCACTTGAAGATATTTTGTCCTTGGATTCATTGTGATTTATTACTGAAGTAACCATCGATTTAAGTTTTAAGGACCATTTTCCCCATAGTCTTTTCTGTACTAATGTTAGCTTTGTAGTTCTGTTTCAGAGCTTTTTAGAGTCATTGGAGGGAGGAAATTATGAGACTTCATGATGCATTTGGGCTTCTGTTCATCTATCCCCTTTCACCATCCCTCCCTTCCTAAGAAGACATTTAGTGATCCAATATCCATTAAAAGCACTAGGTGCGATCTCTATATATCTGTATACCTTCTGAAAATCTGTCCTATAGTTTGCAGAAGAAGACTTACGATGCCTTTAAAAAGATTTTAAAGGAATTTTATTTTAAAAAAACACTGCAGACAATATTGTTTAGGAATCTAAATAATACTGTTTAGGCATCTTTGTTGTTACAAACAGTTAACATTTTTAAGTAGCCACCCTGAATACTGTGTGGAAGATCACCCTGATACTATAGCAATGAAATACATATTAAAAGCTAAATTATGTGTGGAAAATAAACTAGCAACTTTAGAAACAGTGATGTAGTCTGACTACTTCTAAACATACCTTGCAAATTTCTGGTTAACTTGACCTTGGAGCAGAAGAGTAATATTTTGTTTGTTCCTTTGTTATTTCAGCAACATTCTAGACTTCTATTGAAAATGTAAAGGACACAGTTTCCTGGGGGTATATTTTGGTATATTCATTCTTAAAATTATGTATTTCTGTTCTTATTCTTTATCTGCTCCTTACCTTTTCATTTAGTGTTTCAGTTCAACAACAAATGCAGCTCTGTGGAATATAAAAATGACCATTTTTTGTATTTTTAAAAAAGTTCTCTCTATTTGATGCAGTATAATATGGATTGTAGCTGTATTTGCAAGACAGCTTAATGTCTTTTTGCTTGTCTTTTCTCTGTGCCCCTCTAAGAAAAATCTGGCTGCGTCTTCTGTACACACTCTTTAGGTACTGGGATGTAGCACGTAATCTTCCCTAACTGCTTCATCCCGAGGCTGACCAGACCCAGTGCCATCAGCCCCTCCTCCCACATTTGTGTGCTTCAGTCCTCTGGCCGTGTTAGCGGCACTCTGCTAGGGCTGTCAATGAAATGGCACTTCTTCAATAGGCTTATTATAAACTTAGTTAAATTAGTTAAGTTAAGCTAAGTGCATTGTTAGGCAATCAGCTTCTGAATATTTGGTGGAAAAAAATATGCAGTAGAGGCTTGTCAAAAGTTAAAGTTGTTAAAATAATCTGATTGCTTTCTCTTACTAAAGACCTGAGCTATTAGATAGTGAAACAAAATAGAAGTTTTGCTCTGCTTTTGGAAGGACTGTTATGTCGTACATTAACTTTCTTTAATTTGCCTTCTAATTTAATTTTTAATTTAATTTTATTTGTTTGTAATATAAAAACCCACCAAACAAACCTCTTAAGATCTTCAGCATTCACCAGTGATTTAATTTTTAACTCTTGAGAGCATTTTAAATTTATTTTGGTGTACTTAAATGTGGTTGAGTCTGTCCGGGGTTTTGCTCAACTTTTGTTAAATTTGAATATGGTCTCATGCTGGGTTTAAGTCTATCCCAATCTGCACTGCCTCCCGAAGGGCGATCATATTCTGTCCCCAGCTGCATGTACCTGTCTCTTCCCTTGAGTTGCCCTCTGCACTTATGCAGCTTCATAGGAAGGGATGCTGTGCAGAAATACGAGGAAGAAAGGCACATTTCCTGTTGTGGCATCTCAGGCTAAGATTGGCTTAGTTTTCTTGTGAATACACACCCTCATGTGTTTTATGCTTGCATTAGTTCAGTGATTGGATGGGGTCAATCTGGAGAGTTTACAAGAACTTTGGAGTTCAGGATGTAAGTGATTTTTAAAAATGAGTTGAAATCATTAAGTTGAAAATCAATACTAAGTACAAAGTATTACAGAAAAAGAAATTCACTGTGCAAATAAAAAAATTGGGAAAAGCTCAGAGAATTGTGTTGTGGTTATACTGATAGTAGCTCAGGTTTAACAGAGGAAACACTGATATTTAAAGGCTGAGGTTACAAAGAAACACCACTTGTAGCTTTAGTAATACAATTATATATTGCCTTTCTTGCTGAGGCTCTGCTGCTCCTGTGGATCTGGTGAATGAACAGGCTATGTAAATGGTCTTAATTTATTACAGGCAAAATGAACTGTTTTGACGCAGAGCACAGTTTAGACTAGATTTTAATAATCTGCCTATTCTGAACTGGTATCTTGAGTGATTGGAAGGATGGAAGAGTGACTTCCGTGTGGGGGTGGGGCTTAGGTGGGGTGAGAAGCAAATTAGTGCTTCCACAGTATAACTACGTCCTCTGTCAAAAACTTTAGGAAACATAAACTTAGTGAAGCTTAGAGGTGAAAAAAATTGTTTACAGGAAAGAATATTTAATTAAATATTATGAAAAAATGGATCATGCTAACTAGTGAAATAGAACAATCCCCTTCTGCAGAGGTATTTAAAAACAATAGAGGAGTGTTTCACATACTTCTCTCTCATCTCAAGGGAAAGAACTAGATTCTTCCACTGAGGACTCTTTCAGACAATATATTTTTTCTATCAGATATATGAGGTATGTGTGCAATAGTGGAGGCACAAAAAATAGAGGAAACAAACAAATAAACAATATATACTTTGAGAATAATTTGAATAAATCTAGAGTTTGGATGACATGGGTAAGAAAGGCCAAATATCATCAGAAATGGCTGATGAAAATCCATTTTGATGTGAATGAAAGGTAACCTGCCAAAATTATAGTTCACACATACAGAGCAGATTTTAAATAGCTCCCTGCATGTATTTGAAAATTGTTGCTTTTAATGAGTATTGGGTGTGTATTTCAAGCAGTACAAATATTTAGAGTCGGGTTATGAACTTTCTAAATATTTTAAATGAAGTACAACTAGACAAGAGAGCACAGTTAATTTGGGCAGATATGAACAAGAGTGGACAAGAGTTGCGAATCCGATGCCTTATCAATACTATGGAACCCTGGAGAGTGATGCAGCAGGAGTGTTCTACCAAGCTGGAGGAGTGGCTGATACACCAGAAGGGTGTGCTGCCATCCAGCGAGACCTGGACAGGCTGGAGAGCTGGGCCGAGGGGAACCTCATGAAATTCAACAAAAGCAAGTGCAAGGTCCTGCCCCTGGGGAGGAACAACCCCAGGCACCAGTACAGGTTGGGGGCTGACCTGCTGGAAAGCGGCTCTGCTGAGAAGGCCCTGGGAGTGCTGGTGGACAGCAAGTGACCCTGAGCCAGCACTGTGCCCTTGTGGCCAAGAAGGCCAATGGTATCTTGGGGTGCATTGAAAGGAGTGTGGCCAGCAGGGCGAGGGAGGTCATCCTGCCCCTCTATTCTGCCCTGCATTTGGAGGGCATTTGGAGTGCTGAGTCCAGTTCTGGGCCCCCCAGTTCAAGGACAGGGAGCTGCTGGAGCAAGTCCAGCAGAGAGCTACAAGGATGATGAAGGGACTGGAGCATCTCCCTTATGAGGAAAGGCTGAGAGACCTGGGTTTGTTCAGCCTGGAGAAGAGAAGATTGAGGGGGGATCTCATCAATACCTATAAATATCTGAAGGGTGGGTGTCAAGAGGATGGGACTGGACTCTTTTCTGTGGCATCCGATGACAGGACAAGGGGCAACGGGCACAAGTTGGAACACAGGAAGTTCCATTTAAATATGAGAAAAAACTTCTTTGCTGTGTGGGTGACAGAGCCGTGGAACAGGCTGCCCAGAGAGGCTGTGGAGTCTCCTTCCGTGGAAACATTGAAAATCCGTCTGGACACGGTCCTGTGCCCCCTGCTGTAGGTGTGCCTGCTCACGCAGGGGGGTTGGACAAGATGATCTCTCGAGGTCCGTTCCAACCCCTACCGTTCTGTGATTATTTTGTACAGCTAAATGTTTGCATATTCAGAGGTCTGTCTCTAGTCTCTATTTTTCTTGAAAAATAGATTAAAAAATTTTTTTTTAATGTCTCATTGCTTGCCCATAAAGCAGAGAATGCTGTGGTAGTAAGAGTGTGTTAACCACATACTGCTTTGCAAATGCATTGTGATAGCCTCTAATAAAATGATCAAACCATTCCTCAAAAATACATGATTTTTGACTTTCAGAACGTGAGATGCACATTTATGTTCTCTGAAATTTCTAATCTGATACATTTCATTGAAGTTTTAATGTTTAGAAGTGTCAGCAACAGATAAAGCTAACAGGGATGTAGTAAATACCACATTACTATTATAAAGCTACTATTGTATATGGCTGTTTCTTTACAGGACTCCAGTGCTAGGTGGAGTTGCAACTAAATTTTTTTTTTCAGACATTTTTCTTCTAAAATCTCAACTTGGATACAGTTTTCAGAAATGTTTTTATCAACCTTGTCTTATTTTGCTATTTTTATACTCTTTTGTATTGTTGCAGGGAGTTAGGCTTCTGCTTTTCAGCAGGTAGAAGAAAATGTCAGGTTCTCTTTACAAACCTTGCAATGAATTATTATATACTTTATTATATTTATTTAATTTTTATATTTAATTAAATATAATAATATTTAGTATGTTTATTATAATACTATATATTATTATATACTCAGCCAGGGGCTTTGTCTCTGCAGTTCCACCCACATACTCCCAGTGAGTTTTTGAATATCTGGAAGAGTTTTTCCTTATCACAGTGATAAGGAAATAATGGCAATAATGAATATAGATTACCTGCCTCCAGAGGATGGTATTATATAGTGGAGATAGAAAATCAAGGAGAGGGCTTATGTAATAAATGGTCAAAGCTATTACACTAATAGCAACTTCTTTATAATTTGTCTTAAATGTGATTTTTTCTATACGCTGTGTATGGACTATTGCTGCTGGCAGAAAGGTGCAGAATTGTGTGATAGCAAAACTTATGTGGATGAGTTCCTCACCTTTAAGAACTGTCTAGTTCAAAAATGTTAGTGGACAATTTCTTTACAGCAGAATTAACCGGCAATTAACAGCATGTGCACCATCTCTCATGCTTATTTAGAGTTCCGAGGTTGGACTTCCAGGACCTTTTACTGGTTTTTAGCATTTACTTTTGGCCATTTATTTATATTCTAGAAATAGATACATCTAAGTTACTGGCATTGAAATTACACAGATGACCAAAAATAGTTTTAAGCTAACCTCTAAAATTGAATTTTTGGAAATAGGGTTTTTTGTTTGATAGTATGTTTCTGATATTTCTTAATCTGTACAACTATTCAGTAGTACAAAACTGTGTAAAACAAACATTGCTGCTATGTATGACCATGAGACACTAGAGAACAGGGAAAGGAAGTAATTTTGTTTAATTTCTGTTAACAGTGGATTTTTGCATGTTATTTAGTGAGCTGTTACCCTTTGGAGGCTCCAGACCAGACATTTTAAAAAAATCAGGCTTTTTGTTTGTTTTTTTCCTCCTCTGAGTTCAGTGTATGTATGTTTGCAGTTGGATATTGAAAAACCAGTGGTGAAGCTATTAGCAGATATGTTTGGTTTAGCTAGAAGCAGGAACACTATGAAGTACCAGAACTTCAGTTAACATCATGTAGACATAAATTCACACTGAGAATGTATATCCCAAGATTGACAAATAAGTTCATAGACATATATTTCATTGGACTTCTTCAGTGTTCTTTTAAATATAATTTTCCATCTATTGTTGCAGATTATGCCATCTGAAGTCTTTATATTTAGAAACTCCACAGATGATTAGTGGAGTTTGCTGTACATTCATCATGTAACTCCTACTTCTAAAAAGCTAAAATTGGTGAAATTATTACAAAATTAACATTAAAATTAAAAGCATGCACAATTACCCTGTATTAAAACTGTGGTGTGTTAAATTCAGTTTCTTTCCTGCTTTGGGGAGCTCTAAATTGGACTATCTCAAATTACTTGAGACACCACCTCATTTCATAGGATACAGTGTGGATGCATAGGATGCAGTGTGAGGCTTTAGTGGAGAAGTAAAATTATCATTTGCAACAGAAGCACGCTTTGCAGAGCTAATTCAATATAAATATGAAATTATCAAAATACAGTACAAAAATACAAAGATATTCAAATGAGTGTGTCCCCAATACCATCAGAATAGAATAGCATATCAGCTTTTTTGTTGCATAGTTCTAATGTTCTGTAGACTCCTTAAAAATATTTCATTAAAAAATTCATCAGAGGTTCAGAAGCCAGGACACCTGAAAAGAGCCATTTAAATTCACGTATTAGTACTTGGAGGTAGAGGTGCTACCTGCAGTTTTTGACCGCTGAGATGTCTTAACATTAAGGTGATTTGAGATAGGATTAAATAGACACAGCATTACATCTGAATTAAAATTCAGTGTCAGAGTGTATGCAGTAATAGTTGTTACTTGTCTACAAGTGTGTTCCTCTTGTCTGTTGGTGTATTTGTAAACATGATCAGATGTGTCATCTCCACTGAACAGAAGTGTTGATCTGAAACTTTCAGGTGTAGAAAATGAATGTCCACTCAACATGCTTTTTAGCCTCATTGGCCTTTGTTTTCAATTGTCTCTTGAATCTCATGGATTTCATGTTTTGGTGTTAATAGTTCTGAAGAGGATTTTTATTTATAGAATTTAATTTTTTGATGATGCTTCAATTAATTGTGTTTTTTTTTATAAATTTGGATTGAGTTTACTTGAATGGCACTATGTGTCACCTTTTAATTTGCCCTGTTAATTAACGTTAGATAAGTCTGACAGTCCTCTAAATACAAAGTAAGTGTGGTTCTGTAGGTATTGAACTGCAGCTTTACTATTTATTTTAAGGTGTTCAGAGGTGCTTCTTACCATGGTAGCTGAGAATTTAATGTAAGTTACTGTAATTAACGTAATACTTGTGAGGTAAGAAATTGATCACATCTTCCAAATGGAAAACAGAAAAACAGGGATATAAACACTTAGTAGTAGTATAGTGCAAATATTGATTGTTAGTATAGTACTCACATTTTATGTAATGTATCAATATTATATTATACCTGATTGTCAAATGAGAAAATCTAAGTATTTGTGAAAAACAGGGATTCTTGAATGCCTGTTCAGTGTTGGGATTTTTCCCCATCAAGTCACTTTATTTCTTTTCTCTCCACCAATACTTAGCTGACCTGTCAGATGTTATAAGGGTTTGGTAGTCAGAAAAAAATCCAGATAACAGCAAGTTCAGGCCACACTGTTACACACAGACATTGTAGATGCATTGCTCATGCCGCAGCATTTAGAACCTTTGGTGGGTCTACTGATATTCCCTGTTAGGTGTCAAGACAAGGACATGATTGTAATGGCCATGTGCTATTTATAGACATTGCTCATTCACCAGGCTGAGGTTTGCTGAATCTTCCCCCATATTTTCCTATGGGTCTTCCTAAATGCTTTAGTTCTACTCGTGTACTATTTTCTGGACTTCCTTAAATTAAGTAGAAAGCAATCACTATGATGATATTAGGGCCCAATATGCATTTCAGGGAACTTACTTCTTCATCTTCCTCTGTTGTTTTTTTTTTTTTTTTTTTTTTTTTTAAAAGTCAAACTGGCAAAAGACAGATCAACATTGGACATAAATCTGCGAAGGTAAGTAGTCTTTGGAAAGCCACAGTGAAATCACTGGGACTCTGCAGGAGCTCATGAATCTGTTTTTGGATCCTGATATAAGACTGAATTCTGAAAGTACACAAATGTACACATCAGTTAAGGCAGTGCAAGATGCAAAGTGTTTTCTTGCAAACATGTGAAGTTTGAAACCACTCGAAATAGTTGTCATGGTTTAGCCTCAGTCAGCAACTAAGCACCACGCAGCTGCTCACTTACTCCCCAAATCCCTGTGGGATGGGGGAGAGGATCAGGAGGGCAAAAGCAAGAAAATGCATGGGTTGAGATAAGAACAGTTTACTAATTAGAATAAAATAGCAATAATGGTA
>VZTV01085123.1:44168-63147 GCA_013400875.1 Anhinga rufa | reverse complement strand
AAAAAAAAAAATCCCAAACAAAACTAGAATAAAGTTATACACATTTCTGAAAGGAAAAGCATAAAACCAAACGGCATCTGCAGTATCCACCACAGCGAAACACCTCCCGGCTGCCTTCCCAGCACCGGCCCTGTAAACCCGCTTGGGTTTCAGCAGCCAGCCCATCCTGCCCAGCCACAGTGACCCCGTGGATCACAGCAGTGGCGTTTCTGAGGACACCAGCCTCCCTGTGCCCACATTGAGGCACACCACCATGCAGGAGGACAGGCATGAGGCTGAAGGGCAGCACCATCACATCAGAGGCCTTACTCTCACCCCTGCTGATCCATACACATCCTGCTCTGATCACATCCGCACTAGCTCCTGTTCCCGAGGTCCCAGTGGGGACTGTGCAGCCACAGCTCCTGCAGACAGGGCTGGAAGGTGCAAAGGAGGCGGCTGCTGTTTCTGAGCAGGACAGTACAGACAGTAGGAGGGCTGTGACAACAGGAGAGGAATTAGAAAAGTTCTCTTAATTACTGTCTTCCCCATGTAATAGAGCTGGGGAGGGGGGAGAACTGGAACCAGCTGCATCCACTGGGAAGGGGGTCTTGGGCTGCCACTCCAGCATGGGCTTCCTGGTGACCCTGTAGTCTGGTTTCGGGGCTGATGGAGCCCTCGCCGCTGAGCCAGGCGGCAGCACCAGCTGTGCTAAACCAGGCTCCTGGAGAGATGCCGGTGGGGCTCAGCGGCTGCTGCTGCAATTCACCCTGTGGCTGGCAGGACACATCACACACAGAGACAGCAGGTCACTGCCCTGGCACAGCAGGGACCAGGGCTCTCCAGTCCTTACGACAGCGAGGGCACACTCCTGCCACGCTGCTCAGGGCAGGACCCACTGCTCTGTCCCTCCTCTGACGCCCCTTCCCAGAACAGAGTTGCTGCGTCCATGGAGGCAAATGCACCTTCCCATACAGCCCCTTCTCTTGTTGGGCATTACTTACCAGGCAGGGCAGAGTGCTGCAGGCAGGGAGGGCTGATGCCCACTCCCCCGGGCCACCCTCCTGCCTTGCCTGGTGAGCAGGTCGGTGCGTCAGTCGCTGCACCAGTGCATGCCCCGGTGCCCAGGAACCAGCCACATCCCCCCAGCCGGGCCTCTGGCACAACTGGGCGCACAGAGACACCTGCCAAGTCCCAGTGCTGGTTTCTCCCAGTGCTCTCCAGGCTTCTCAGCTCTCCCAGAGATTTTTCCTTGCAGCTGCCATCCCCAGCCAGCAGTTCGGTGCAGGCAGCGGAGAGAGGCTGGGCTGTCTCAGTCACACCGCCGCCTGTCATGGCTCTTCTCAGCTTCGTTATCACCCCTGCTTTATTACAGGCAGAGTAAATTGCTTTTGTCTGAAGCAGGATAATGGCCAGAAGAGTGACTGCGTGGAAATGGCATTTTCATGAGACTGGTTCCTCCCCAGCAGTGACTTGCATATTAAGCTCAGCCTGTTTGCAAGGGAGCCCAGGGGCTTCTTTACTGCCTTCTCCCCAGGCAGGCACCTGAGCAGCCCCCAAACCCACCGGGGTCCGGGACTGAGCCAGGGGCAGCACGCCGGGGTGCAGGAGGTGTGCCCAGCTCCAGCCTGTCAAGCACCCCCACCATCCCTACGGTAGACCCAGCGCCAGCAGGCAGCTGCCCCCTGCTCCGCAAAGCCGGAGGGGCTGTGTGGGGGGCAGAGCGAGCAGGGCTGCCAGCCAGCTCACCCCGCTCCAACCACCCTCCCCAGGGACAGGGAGCAAGAAACCCATGTCCAGCTGCCCCCTGCATGTGTAAAACCAGCCAAGAACATAGGGAGACCCCCACATACAGCCCCCGGGGCTGGGCGCTGCCACAGGGCTGCTGGGTCCTGCACACAGATCCAGCAGGATCCTCTCCTCCAACTCCTGTTCCCAAGATTTCATATAAACTCAGAGAAATTAATCTCTTCTAACAAAACCTGTTATTTTTAAAGCTCACCTCTAGGTTCTGCAAATTACTACACCACACAGCAATTTGTTTACTCTCCATTTGAGGTGATTTGCAGCCTTTTACCCTCCCCAAAACAGCTCCAGCTCTTCATTTTCCTCCTCTGTAGACTGTTTTTTACTGTGCCAGTGGCTGATGCCTCCTGCTCCCTCTCCTCCCCCCAGCGATACGGTTCCCTGACAAGGAGCATCTGAGTGCAGCACAAGCTCCTACAGCTCCACCGGGGAGAGCTACGGTGCACTAGCTATTATTGCTTGTGGCAAAGCAGAATTTCCAGCAACAGCCCCCTTGCCCTGCAGCTGCTTAATATTTTTCTCCTGACAAAGTACCCTGCCTGTTTACAGGATCCTGTGCCATTTGCTGCCCTGAGACCATGGCTCTGCAGGCGAGACCCACAGCAGGTGGCAAAGGAAAGCGTGGCTCTCACCACATCCCACGCTGCAGAAGGACACCAGCCGCACTGTGCCCTTCCTCTGCCACCAGCACTGGCTGACACCAGGCCAGCGGCTTTTGCTTTTGTTACTCTAACACATGACAAATCGCTTCATATCAGCAAGGTGAAGGGTGAATGCTATGGAGCTCCAGAGATTAATAAGCTGCAAAGCAGCCTGAGGACTTCTAGCAGCTAGGGCCAAGCCAGGTGCTGCCAATGCTGGGAGCTCCTCTCCTACAGGTGGGGCAGAGCCTGGTCCAGGGGACAGCCAGCACCCCTGCTTTGGGGACCCCAACCTCCCACCCGGCCAGAGACAGGCCTTTGCTCCAGGAGCCCAGGCAGTGGTAAGAGCTGGCACCCAGCCTCCCTGCTGCACCCAGCAGGAGCAGCCCCCACTCACCTAGGACCCAGCCATATCTTGCACCCACAGGGCAGTATCACCCAGCTCCTAGGCAGAGCTCAAAGCTCCCCTCTGGCTCCTCAGCTGCACTTTTAAATGGTCTGAGCCGTCAGCTGTGGGTGCCTTCAGCTGTTGGTGACGATGCCCATCCCCATCCCCATCCTGACCCGGCCCCAGCCCAGTGCCGAGCAGCCCCCGGGGGCAGCCCCAGCTGTGCCCCTTTATAGCCAAGACAGTGCCAAAGCTACTTCCCCTCCCGTGCCAGGGACAAAGACCACATACCTGCAGAGGCTTCGTTTAAAGAGCTTTATTAGCTGCAGCAGGTCTGGTGGCGGCAGGCGTGGTGGCGTGGGCGAGTGGCGGCAGGGGAGCAGCGCCTGGCACCCAGATGGGGAGACCTGGGACCCCCTCTCCCTCCCCGTGGCCCTGTCCCCAGTGGCGGTGTTTACCCACGGGGGCACCAGGGACGGGCTCTGCCATTTGCGCTGCGATGCAGGAGCCCGTGAGCCACCCTGCCCGGGGCAGCGCGGTGCCGTGGTGCAGGAGGAAGGGGAGCTCAGCTACGAGCGGGGCCGAGAGCTGTGCTGGCACGGGCAGCTGGGACGGAGCGAGGGCAGCTGGGGCTGACAGCCAAACCCTCCTTCCTCCATGAAATGCAAAGGGCCAGGAGGAGCAATGGGTGAAAGCAGGCCAGCTCCGACAGCACGGCTCCCTGGGCACACATGGACCAGGGGCAGCTGCCTGGCTGGGCGATGCCGCAGCACAACCTGCAGCACCACAGCTGTGCTGGGGAGCGTGCCGGGAGTGTGCCGGGAGCATGCCATGCCGTGCCGTCCTTCCTCCACTGAGCTCAGGCTTTGACGTGCTGGGGCGGCTTTGGGGCAGGCAGGGGCAGGGAGAGGCAATATACATGGTCTAGAAGATGGATGCTGGAACTCATATACGCACTGCGGGGCTGGAACAGAGCAACTAAACTGGGCCTCCTACGGGAATGGACGGTTGGTTCTGCAAAGCACTAGGGAGGGCAGGGAGGGTCCCGCGGGCAGGGGGGGCCTCCACCGGGCACGCGAAGCTGGGGCGCAACACAGCCCATGGCACCGTGGGAGGCAGCAAGCAGTGGGGTACCTGCCCGCACAGCGCCAGGGGGGATGGGGACCACCATGTGCGGGTGTATGCCCTGGGCATGGTCCCAGCGATGTGCCCCCCAGCGCGGACTTGGTCCTGCTCCCACACCGAGCCCTGGCACCGCTGCACCACAGGGCTGGGGAAGAAACCAGCCGGCAGTGGCCAGTGGGAGGAGGGGGCAGTGGGTGAGACAGGGCGATGGGACCAGTCTCTGGCAGGGGGCGTGGGACCCTCGCCGGCTCTGCTGAGTCCGGGGCGGTGGGGGGCTCCGGCGTCCCCCCGGCACTGCCCGCCTACAGCACGCAGGAGGCATCCACCGAGCGCTTCTTCAGCTCCTTCCCGGCTTTGTGGTGATGGTGGTGGTGGTGCGCATGGGCTGAGCCCGGTGCGGCGGGGTCCGGCAGCGGGGCGCCCCGCAGCTGGGTGTCCTGGGGGTGCCCCATGCCCCCCGCCGCCTCCACCCGCAGATACGCCTTCACCTTGTGGTGCCGCGCTTTGCCGTCACTGGAGTCGATCACCCGGCACTCGTACGTCCCCTCGTCCGACGGCTTCACCCGTGACAGCCGCAGCTTGTGGGAGATGTTGCTGCCGACCACCTTCACCACCTGCGGTGGAGCAGATGGAGGGTCAGGCAGCCCCTGGGACCCCCAAGGCCCCAGACACCCAGGTCAGTGCCACCACAGCCCGTGTGCCACCACACCACACCCCAGCCACGTGCTGGGGAGGATGTGGCAAAGGAGGGCAAAGCCAGGCAGTGGGTGCAGGGGGGCCGCGGCCCCGGCCCAGGACCATGGGATGATGGACTCCCTGGCTGTGTGGGGCTCGGAGATCGATGCAGAACCATGCTGGCTAATTAGCTTTTCTACTAAATTGATTCGCTCTCAGTATTTATCACCCAATGAAATTTAAGACTTACTCACTAGCCAGAGCGGCGGCTGCTGTTGGGCTGGGTCAATAAATCAGATTTATAACCCGCCCCGAGGCCCCTGGCTCTGTTCCCTATAATCACACTGGATGGCAAAGGCCATTTTTCTACTTGCCGCTGCATTTGTTAGCTGAAGATTTTATGGTGTTTAGAAATGGGGCTGGGAGCTACAACCAAAAAGCTGCAAACTGCCGGCCCAAAAGGCAAAGGAGACAGCACCGAAGTGCGGGCAGCAGTGCAGGGATGGGGGCCCCATCACCGGCCCCTCTGATGGGCCGAGCCACTGCAGCCGCCAGGGCAGCCAGTCCCTGCACATGCATGCATGAGAGCGCATGAGATCACATGTGAGCACACATGAGCACACGCGAGCAGCTGCGTCTGGCCGCCCTGCACACTGTGGGCTGCTGAGAGGCGGCCAGAGCCGCACGTCGTGGCCGGGGCCACCCCAAAGGGCAGCTCTGGGGCTGCTCAGAGCCCATGGGCAGCTGTGAGCACCGATCCTGCAGCACCAGGGATGGGGATCCAGGGGGGCTGGTCCCACGGCACGGCTGTTTCTCCAAGGATGGGACAAGGTAGGCTCTAATCTGTGCTCAAGACAGGTCAGGGGGCGGTGGGGGCTGCGCATGGCGGGAGGCGAGCTGCTGGGCTCTGGTGTGCATGTGCCAGGGTGCCGAGGCCATCATGGGAAAGGAGCTTCAATAAAACCCCTTGGTGTCCAAAGTGACAGCCTGCACTGCCCTGCAGGAACACGGCGAGAGATCCCTGCATGGACCAGGATGGACAGACGGCCACGGCGGTGCCCAGCCCCAGCTCAGCACTGCAACATGCCGCTGCTCAGTGGCAAAACAGCGGGTTAAAAGAATTCAAGGGGGAAAAATAAGTGCAGACCCATCATATTTACTACCACATGGCAAAGGGTGGAAGCGGCTTCCCTCTGCATCTCCACAAAGCTCCGTGGCTCCAGGCAGAGCTGGCACCAGTGCCTCCAGCACCAAGTGTGTTTTGGTGGATAAAAAAAATGGCCAAGGGGGTGCCTGACGCGGTGGTTTCTGTCTATGATTTACATCATCTCGCATTGTTTGACGCTGCTGTTTGTTCTCAGTCAATTGCTGCCGTGGCTGTAACACATTTTATCAGAACCGCTCGTGGTGGTGTCTTACTTGTGTTCATTTATCTCCTCCATTCTGTAAACACTTAATAATCAAGGACATTTAAAATAACAAAAAAAAAAAAAAGCTTTAAAACCCAAGCCTCTCCCTGCTGGCTTGATCTGGAGGAGATGGCAGAAGCATCACACCCCAAGCGTTTCAAAATAAATCCTGGTTACATATGCACATGCATCGATTACATTCCAGCGTGCAATTAACTGCCTAATTATGCTGAAAAATGCAATGGCCAGCCTGAGCGGGAGCATTGGCCCCGGGATGGCCCTGCAGCCCTGGCACCTGCTTCGGTCCCTCCTGCTGCCCCTGTTGGGCTCCACGCAGCTGCGCTGGCCGCGCCATGGGACCTGCCTTGCCTTGCCTCTAACATGGCACCAGCTCCTGGCTTCATGTTCCTGCCTGGCACAGGATTCAGCCCCCAGCCGCAAACTGCCCATGGCCCCTGGTCGGCATTGGGCACCGGGACCCCAGCATCCTCACCGGGGGGAGCAAAGCAGTGTGCCCTGCGAGCGGGGCTGGGGAGGTATGGGGGGGCCCGAGCTGTCCAAGCAGTGTTTTGCAAAGCATCCTGCCAGCTCCTGCTGCCCGCGGTGGGCAGGACCGTCCCCAGGGGCTGGCAGCGCCCCGGGCTCTGGCCGCTCCTGCAGCAGTCCCAGCGCTTCGCTGCTTGTGGGGCAGTGAGCCGCGGCACCCCGGCAAGAGACGGATCCTGAAGGCACCTGCTGGGGTTTGGACGTGGATTGTGGGTGCATCATGGTGCCCATCACGGGAATGGTGACAAATGGGGCTGAAGCCTCGGGGAGCCGTGATGCAAGTAGATCAAAGGGGATACAGTCCCCATGGGGGATTCATTACCAGCAAGAGAATCTACATGCGCTGATCCCCACAGATGGGAGATGAGATGCGATGCCCTCCATCGTGAAGCTTTGTTGGCATTTCACCTGCCGCGGCACTCTGTCATTTCCCAGGGATGAGAGCTGGGCAAAGGGACTGATCCTGGGCATGGGGAACCCTTGGCCCCGAGGAGCCATGGGCACATGGCGAGCCCCGTCCCCCTTCGCTCACTCAGCAAGAGAAAACCAGAAGAGCCAGAAGAGGCTGCCAGGGCAGGGGTGATGGTGGGAAGCACTTTCCAATATTGTTCCATTTCTGTGGCACCCCCAAACGCAGAGCCCCCCAAGGTGGGGAGGGCCACCAGCGGGGAGGGGCATGCACCTGACAGCAGGAGGCCAAGAGCGTTTATTTTATTTAACTGATTAGTGTCTCCTCATTCTGTTCACATGAGCCTAAATGGCTTTGGGATGCTAATCCAGTGAGTAAATTAGATTATTTTCTCTTTAGTGTAAATGTGTCCCTCAGATGCCGATAGAAGCTGGATGGGGCTCACGGTCCAGGGGCCCAGACCCTCAGTGCTGTGGCGGAGGAACAGGGGAGCCACCCCGCACCCTGGCAGCTCCCAGCCCTGAGGCTGGGCAGATCCAGCCCACCCACCCCAGCATCGCCAGCCCACAGCAGGGCAGCACCGGCGGGACCAGCGCACCCCCCTGCCTCCCGGGACACCTTGTCCGGAGCACCCAGCCTTGCACAGAGACACAAACCCCAGGAGACCCTCCCAGCCTCCCAGCTCTGTGCAACGCTGAGCACTGGCATCGCAGGGTTTGTTCCAGCCAAGCCCTCGACCAGAGCCCCTGCAAAAACCATTAGCCAAACTCACACTTATTTTTGTCGCGTCCTTCGCAGGCTCCTCCTGTGGTGATGCTTTAAGCTGTTGGGAAGAGCGGGATGGGGAGAGAGACCAGAGAGGGAAGAGAAACTGTCAGCTCAGCTGGGAGGAGGCAGGAGCCCACCGGACCCCTGCCCGCCCCCAGGATGGCTGCCCCGAGATGGATGGCTGCCCCGAGCAAGGAGGAGGAGGGAGAAGGGAGAAGGGGGCTGCTCAGACACAGCAAACCCAGGCATTCAGGGCAGATGGGAGATGTGTGGGGCAGCTGGGAAGGGGAGGGAAGGGCAGCACCAGAGCACCAGGGAGGATGGGGCGCTCGCCTGCGGGTCCCCGCCACAGCTTGGCTTTGTCAGTGGGTGCTCCCCATGACCTGGGGCTGGGGATGGAGACCTGCTCACCATAGCATCGCCACTGCAGCAGTGATCCCTGTCCCCAGCAATCCCAGCCCCTTCACAGCCAGCACCTGCCCGATTACCATAAATATTCCCGAACTGGCCAGAGAGCCAGGCAGCACCCTGGGTCCCCTTTGGCAGCCACCAGCAACACCAGGGCCCAGGCATCCGGGGTCCCCGCTGCGCCATGCAGCCCACTCCCACGCCTGCTCCCCACACTGGGCATCCACACCACCCCTTGCCCTGCCACCCCTCACCCCACAACCCCCTTGGCCCCCCAGCAGTGCTCCCCAAGCGCAGCACTTCCCCGAGGCTTCTCTCAATTTATGGTAATACCAGTAGCAGCTCTGCCAAAGGCACAATAATAAAGGCTCATTAAAATACCTAAAGCTGCCTTCCCATTATTTGGCCCTTATCTCTGTGTGAACAGAAAGAGAAATAAAGAGACAGCTGTTTGCCGAGAGACCGATACACACGGAAATGGGGAAAACAAGGGAGGGCCAAGGGGGACTGAGGGGACTGATGCAAGGGGATGAGTTCATGATGAGATGGGAGAAGGCACGAGCACAAAGACAAAGCCTCTGCCTGGGATCAGTCCCAGGGGATCAGCCACGTGGCCGCTCGGCTAATTGGGAAGGGCAGCCAAGACAGCCCAGCCTGTCCGGCCCCACGCTCCGGAGCATCCTCCTGGTGCACCCCACATGTGGTCCTGCACTGTGGGACCCCCAGGCACCTCTCTGCCTGCGAGCAAGAAGCAGAGTGAGGCGAGACCCTGTTGTTTGCAGGTCGGGTCAGCGCTGGGGACATTGCTGCAGGACAGGGTCCCCTCTGAGCCCCAACAGCTGCTGCAAGTGAATCCCCCGGGCAAGTGCAAGGAAGGGCTCTGTCCGGCAGCACTGTGCCCAGCACCACACTGCTGGGGGGGAGGATAAGGGGCATTACCTGGTTGGAAGCCCACGTCTGTTTGTCCGTCCAGTCCTTGTGGTTGCGGACGTACCACCACTGTATCTCAAGGGAGTAGGAGGGGGAGCCGCTACCTCGGAAGGAGCACGCCATCTCCACGTCCTCACCCGCCTGGGCCGTCATGTCGTGGGGGGTCTCGGTGAAGAGGGCTGCAGGAGACAGAGCGAGGGCTGCGGGCGCCTGCGGGGATGCGCCACCACCCCGGCGAGGGACGATGCCGCTGGCCACGCGAGCAGGGTCACCAGGAGCACCCGGACCCTTCCCTGGCCAAACAGACCCGGCACCCTCAGCGGAGGGGACAGGTACCTGCCACGCAGGTGGACCCTTCCCATCCCCAGCTGCCCGCCCACCCACCCATCCCAGTGCCCCCTCCCCAGCCCAGCAGAGCTGCCTGGCCCCCCTGGCACTTTGCAAAGAGCAGCAGGAGGAAAGGCAGGCAACAGAAGATTTTGGCCCCCCTGCTCCCATGCCTCTCCCCAGGACCCCCTGCCCCAGAGCGGGCATGGGACCCCCACGTGCCTCCAAAATATAATAAATAAATAAAGCATGATCGCATCTCCACTTAGATCAGAGCATAAATGAAAAACAAATCCTTGTTTAATGCGGCCCCCAAACAGTCTCCCACATGCCATATGGTTTGCTTTCCTCGCTCAAAACAAATATTGTTCGGAGATGTAATTAGAATTCTTTTCATCTCCTCTGGAGAGATTATTGTTCCTCTGTAAAGACAGCCCCGGCGTGCAGGTCACTAGCAAATGTTATTGTCACAATCTGCGGTGGCTTCTCCCCAGCACGGCATGGGGACGGGGGGCTGAGCACCCCCCACGGGCTAGCACGGCTGGGCCCGGGGCCGCCAGCCTCCCCACACTCCCCTGCCGCTGTGGTGGGCATGGGCTGCAGGCAGGGGCCATGAGCCTGGTGCCCAGCCCAGGCGGGTCACAGAGGCTGGATCAGGGTCCTGCTGTATCCACGCCAGGTGCCCTGTGCCCTCCCGTCTTTGCCGGCCACCTCATGCCGCTGCCGGCCCAAAGCCACCATGTGGGTCCCTCCGGTGCCACTGGATCCCCCTGGGACACGCGTCCCATTGGGAACAGTGTGCAGCTCCCCAGGGCTTGTCACCGAGCCCTGATCCCCTCTGAAAATGAACAATTACCAGCCCAGATGGAAAAGTTAATACCTTTAATATCTTCCTGTCCCTCCGGACGCATGGAAATCCCATATACTTATCACTTTCCTTTAATCCATTTTAGCAGGGGAACTGAGGGAAATACCCAGCACAAGGAGTTGAACAAGCCCTGCCCTGCCAGTGCGGTTCCTGGCACGGCTCCTGCACCCCTGTTCACCTGGAACCCCGGCACTGGCAGCTGTGTGGGCTCCTACGCTGGAGAGCAGAGGGAATCCCAGGCCGGGGAACAGCTCCAGCGGTTGAAGGTTGAGGGAAGAGCAGGAGGGTCGAAGCTGTCTGGCTCCGGCTGCTCCTCAGCACATGGCAAAGGGCTCATCCGCGCTCCTGCCATGGCAGTGCCAGGGCCACTATGTCCAGCCATTAACCAACACTCGCCCACCCATTCTCTGACAGTGGCCCAGGATTGGGCTTTTGCTCTGCAGGATTCCCGATGGCAGGAGCGATGGCTGAAGCCAGAGGGTCCGGGCAGACCCCACACCAGCCCCCCAGAACCCTGCAGTCCTGGCTGGGGTGCAGAGCAGAGGCAGGGGTGACAGCCTGAAGGCTCCAGCCATGTCCAAATTACTCCAAACACAATTAAAATCTGCTCCCACAGAAGGGAATTTGGCAGATGAATGGAGAAAAGGCTTGATTGAATCAAGCGCCTTCTTTCTTTCAGATTTTAATTGGGAAGCGTATGTATTCATTAACCCCAGGGCTCAACCGCCTCAAAGTGCATCCAAAGGAGGGCAGGTCCAGCCCCGCAGCGGCCAGCCCCGCCATGAGGCAGCCCCTGTCCTGGGAGCCCCCTCCCATGGCCTCTGTGGGGACCGCAGACCCCACTGCATCCCCCCACATCCCTCCTTACACATCCAAGCCATTCATCCCCTCCTCTGCTTCACTGCCCTCCCCTCCATCCCAGCTTCCCACCCCCGGTCCCTGTGCAGGGAGCAGGCTCCAGGACCCCAGTGCCAGGGGACGCCCATGCAGCTTGTGTCTGCGGGGTGCTGGGCTGTGGTGCCCGCCCTGGCCCCAGCAGTCACCCCAGGATACCCCAGCCAAGGGGCAGCCACTGCCAGAGCAGTTCCCAGCCCCAGAATGGCAGCAGGACAGTCCCGCATGGCACCACGAGAGTCGGATGTGGTGGATGGCCCAGGAGAGGTGCCAGGAGAGCAGGCTCAGGCCAGGACAGCTCGTCCCCCAGCTCCTGGGGGATTTCCATTTCCCAAGTACAAATGAGTTTTGGGTGAGCAAGACCGAGCAAACAGGGCAGCCTGCGGCTAGAAACACACGGGTCACCTCCTTGCTGATTTTCAGCTGGGAAAGATCATTTGATGTGTTACAGAGAAAAGAAACAAAAGCTCGTAATAACTGCAGGGCACCTTGTCCTGGGCAGAGCACCCAGAGCCTGGGAAGGGAGCAGCAAGATAGGGACAGATGCGTCTGAGAAGGAGAAAGCGGCACAGCAGAGCTGATGTGAGATGAGAGTCAGACAGATGGAAAAGCTCTGGGTGATGGGTCAGGGAGAGAAACCTAAAAATGAGCAGGGTCTGATGGAGGGGGACGGCAGCTCCTGGGGGGGGCAATGAAGTCCTTCTGCCATGAGAGCCGCCCGGGAGAGCCAGGGCTGAGCCATCAGGAAAGGTGAGGTGAGGAGGAGGCAGAGGCATCTCAGGGCTTGGAGTCTGCAGGAACAAGTGACCACTGTCACCAAGCCACTCCTTTGCTGGGAGCAGATGTCTCTTGGTGTATCTGGCCCGCAGTCACCTGCACAGCCTTTGCACAGGTTGGTATTGGGTGGACCGTGGAGCCAGTCCCCACTCAGGAAGCCAAGACCTCAGATGTTTGCAGAGCTGCTGAACTCCAGCAGGAGCATTTAACTGTGCTTTTGCAGGGTCTGCTAAAAATCACCCTTGCGCTGAGCTGACACGCAGCTCTGTGGCCAGCTCAGCCCCAGCTCAGCCCCGTGCAGGCTGCAGCCGGAGCCCTGGCACAGCCACATCTGCTGGGCATCCTTCCTCCCGTGCACTGGTCCACAGCCGAGTGGCAGCTGGCCTGACCCCCCCACTCCGAGTGGCGGCAGACACCAAAGCAAAGGCCAGGAGCGTCAGACCTGCAGCTGCTGGCAAAGGGAGAATAAAGAACTGCTTTAATGAGGGTTGTTCTGGCCCTGCCTCTGCTCAGACCTCTGGAAGTGATGGGCAGTTTAGGGACCCTCTGGAGGCCAGTTGGAAGGGGGCCGTGGTGGTAGGGCAGAATGGCAGCCTGTGTCCGCAGAGCCCCCCCAGCCCACTGCCACCGCGGAGCTGCTGGGAGGGGACACCTTTGGGGAGGGATAGAGGGGCCAGTCCCCATCCCTCCAGCAGCACCACAGCACCCTCCCTGACGGACGCCGTGGACCCTGGCCACCCGGGCAGAGGCGATGTGGCAGGGACAGGCCTCACTGCACCCCCAGCCCCAGCCCTGCCCTTCCTCAGGGACTCAGGCAGAGGAGATCCGAGCCCCCCCCAGGCAGCCCCCAGCCATGAGCAGCCCCCCAGCTGGGCACAGACCCTGCACTGAGGACAGCCGAGCTGCCCGGACACCGCTCCCACCGACACCGCTGGCAGGGACAGGGGACAGCCGAGCTGCCAGAGCCACCAGAGCCCCGGCCCCCTGCCCGCCCCTCGCTCCCCAGCACCCAGCACCATCCCTCTCCCTGCCGCTGACATTGGTGCCGCGTCCTCCCAGTAGAAAGGAGGGGGCCAGTGACGGGCTGGCGGCTCCGCATGCTTTATGGCCTGCTACCTGTCATAAACTGAGAAAATCAGGATCAATAAATCTTCCAGGAAACAAAAATCAGGGGAAATAAAATGAACTCAATGGGGAAACACAGATAAACGGAATTGAAAACGCCTGCTGGGACAGCTTGGTGCTCTCATAAACCGGAGATATACAGGCTGCTGCGCTCCCTCCCCACGGCAGGCAGGATTCATTACCACGGCCCCCGCTCCGCACGGGCAGAAGGGCTGCCGGCAGCCAGCGGGCACTGGGGAAGGGGGGCCCCCCCGCCCCATGACAGGGGCAAGGCCAGGTTGTGCATCACCCCATGACCCAGCAGACCCCTGCCCTATCCCCCAGCATCACCCACCCTGTCCCTGTCCTGTGGAGCACACGAGGCCACGCAGCTCCCGGGAGCCTGGCCAGGACCCTGCCTGCTGCCCGCAGTTTTGGTGGAGCCCTGCAAGGAGCCGTGCTGGCTTTCCAGGCCCCCACTGCCACAGCCCACACAAGGCACCAACCGCTGGCTGCTGGGATGGCCACAGCTTAAACAGCGATGTGGGGATGCAGACAGGTTGATGTTTGTGTAAACATGTATTGGAGGGCGATTAAATATGTATTGGACATTTGCAAATGCATGTTAATCACCTAGTTAGTGCTTGCGCTTGCTCTGTGAGTTATTTATCCCACTGAACCATTACAGCACTGGTCAATCAGACACTTCTTTCTCTGCCTAACCAAGCAGGAGCCCCTTGCCAGAGCCACAGCCGTGCCGGAGGGGCAGCATGTGCCAGGTGGGCAGTGGTGACAGGGGCTGGCTCCATCCTGCACGGGGCAGGGACAGAGGCTGGGGGGGGCTGGGAAGCCCCCAGCCCCAGGGGAGCAGGAGGCCCTGGGGCAGGTGGGTGCAGGACCATGCTGCCGGAGCAGCCTCTGCTGTCCTTGTCCCTCCCTCTAGCTGCTGCTGTTATGCTGTGGGCTGCGATCAAGTGTGGCTTATTCTTCCCTTCACAAAGCTCCCAGTCATAATTCATGATTTATTATGGTTCGGTGAGTCAAGACACTTGGAGGACTAATTGCTGGCTCAGCCTCACGCTCCTGTCATCCACTCCCTCAGTGGCCCCCTCCCCGCATCCCAGTAGCAGGAGTGTTCCGTGAGACACAGTGGGAATGGAAACGGCTCTGGACAAGGCCACTGCAGCCCTGGGTCCGCGCTGGGGCGAAGGGTACCCCAACCCCAGCTGACGGCATGCCCCCAGCAGCTCCAATGGAGCCTGGCCCCAAGCAGTGCCAGCGGCTGCATCCTGCAAACCCCTCAGCCCCCCAGGCCGTGTCCAGGTGAGCTGGTCCCCACCAGCACCCAGACCTGACAAGGGTACCGGCAGGTGGGTGCTGCCATCACCACCCACCTGCCCTGGGGACTGCACCGCTCTCACACTGGCTCCCCACCACCGGCAGCTCCCAGCACAGACACCGCCAGGGACCCACCACCACCATGGGGCAAAATGAGAGACAGGAGAAAGCAGCCGGCACTGCCGGGAGAGCCGAGCCGCTCCCTCCCTGCTGGCTGCGGAGTGTGTGTGTGGAGATCCCACAGAGGGGACCCTGCAGAGCTGCCGAGAAAGCCGTCCAACCCATCTCCCCCATCCCCACACTCTCCTGCTCGGCACCAGGGCTGTCGGGCAGTACTCAGCCCTTCCCAGGGATGGCTGCCGAGGGCCTGCTCCTGCTCCTGCCCACTGGCGAGTCCGCACAAACCCTGCCCTGCATCCCTGGCACGGGGCTGGCTCCCCAACCCGCTGGGTTTGCGCCGCCCTGCGTGCCTGCACCACTGCAGAAAAAGCAAATGCATCTGACAGCAACTGCAGCCATCGACACCTTCCCCTCCTGAGGTACCCACGTCCCCCCCAGCTGATGGAGAGGGACAGTCTCAGCTGCAGAGGCACCGACATCCAGCCGGCAGCAACGGCACCTGCGGCACATCCCGGCACATGCACCAGGCAGTAACCCGGGGAGGGACGGACCCTCCTCGGTGCCACAGGGCCCTTCCACCCCTCGGCGTGGGCTGCCCACGCAGGAGTCACCCCGGGAGATCAGAAGGCACAGGAGGCATCCCCCTGGAGGGGCCTGGGAGGAGAAGCCCAAGTACTGCTCCAGCGCGCTGGCTGTGCCGGGCCCACGCTGTCCCCGCAGCAGGGACACGAGGGTTGCTGGCATCTGCTATGCAGGTTGGGCTAAAACCTCCCTCCTCTTCCCATCTGCCCATTAACATCTGCGAATGAATCTCTTCCCGCAAACAGGGATGCTGACCCTGGGTCACCAAAAACACATCACGGCCACAAACCAATGCATAAACACAGCGGTGCAGCGGCCGGTGTCACCAGCAAGGGCAGGGCGGGCAGCTCCGACTCCAGCAGCTGTGCCGGGGCAAAGGGCTTCGGCAGCAAGCAGCCAGCAGGGACGGGACGAGGGCCAGGGCTGGAGCCTGGGACGGAGCAAGCCACAGACCCCCTCAGGCAGCTCCTGGCTCTGCTGGCACGGTGAGCACCTGGCCAGGGCCGAGCCACCCATGGCCTGGCCCCGTGGAGCGCTGCTCTCCACCGGCAATCCTGCAATTGCCCTTTCCAAGGGAAGCCCCACGCTGGAGCGCCGCAAACGCCAGCCAGGGATGGGAGGGCTTCCGCTGGCACGCTGGGGACAGGAATGCCATTTCTCTGCCCCTATTTACTGTCATATTAGCAGCAGAATTAGCTCAAATTTGCAGCATAAATTAAAAACAACAAAAAAAATCCAGCTAATTTGGTGATTGTGATCAGGCCAGAGCTCACCTTTCCAGGGAGCTGGAATTAACCTTGAAGCCTGCGAGTATTTCTAACAGTGAACCATTATGGCTGGGCTGCCCAACCCCAGCTCCTGCCCTCCCAGCAGCCTCCCCGCTGCCCAGGTTTTACCACCATGGCAGAAGAGATGCCAGCGGTGAGAATCCTCCCCCAGCCCAGCCCTGGCTACGAGGAGTTTTCTGCAGGCAAGGGGACTCGCTGCTCCCAGCTGGCTCCCGGGGAGTCGCGGTTCTCAGACAATTCCCTCCCGAGGGGAACAAGGAAGAGCAGTTATTTGATAGTATAAGTAGCAAAAACCTAAAATGGTCTGTTATGACGGCTCCCAGCGGGACCCTTGGCAGCGCTGTGTAGCCGTCCTTCAGCTGCCACACGCTTTGGTGCTGGTGTCTACCAGGGGACGATTGCCAGCAGGCAGGGCACCTGGCAGCAGGCAGGAACGGGGATGAGGCAGAGAGGAGCTCCGCTCCGCTGGAGATCAACCCCCCCAGTCTCATACCCAGCACCCAAAATGAGCAATTGGCACCGGGAGCTGCTGCCGGCACCTGTCCCATAGAGCCGCCGGCGCCCGGTGCTCACGGGCACAGCGCCCTCCTGCCCAGCTCTGCCTGCGCCGCAGCCGGGGGGCTTGTCCCGGAGCAGCTCCGCGTGGAGCATGGGGTGCAAGGAAGGCACCAACGCACCCGGCACGGCCAAGCCCCAGGTGGCCCCAGCGCCTGGCCATGCGCCGAGGGGGCAGCCAAGCAGGAGGTAAACCCGCAGCCAGGGGAAGCAGCTGGGGAGAAGAGGAGCCCGGACACAGGCACAGCCGTCGGCGGATGGGGCTGGGAAGGGTTGTCCATCCCGAGGCGCACGAGTCCTCGCACCATGAGTCAGAATCCCAGAGCGCCCACGATGGGGAGAGCACCCGACCAGGTCCCCCTGCCTGGGCGCCCTCCCGGCCCCAGCCCCAACACCTCCTGAAGTGGGGAGTGAAGCGGAGCCGCCAGCTCCCCGGCCCCCTCCGGGTCCCCGTTCCCCGCCCCGGCACTGCCGCGCTGCCCATGGCTCCCAGACCGCGCGCAGCCGCACCGGCTGTTCGTTTGATTTGCTGCCTCGCTCAAAGGGAACGTTATGATTAAAATTAGCTGTCACTGTCCTAACGTAATAATTCCCAGTGTCTGGCCCATCGTCTGTCAGCTTCTTCAAGGGAAAAGAAAGCACAGACATTTGATGAGGAGAGGTGTCAGAAGTAATTGCGTTGAATGACTGCACGAACAGCAGCAGGAAAAACACATCGGGTGGAGAATTCCCATCAGGAAGCATGAAAAAATCCGGCAGAATGCAAAGTGTTTATGAAAGTAATTGATAGAATAATCATCAGGGTGTGTGAGAAAGGAGAAGGGCAGCACCCCAGGGAGCCGGGGCACCGCTCCCTCCAGCCTTCAGCCCTTCAACAGCAGCTTTATTGACGGTGAGACACTAACGCTTGCAAACGATGCAAGGAAGGAGCCAGGCTTCTCCTCCTTGGGAATGCAAGCTGCTCACCGAACAGCTCTCCCTGCCCTGCTCCGGGAGCCGGAAGGCTGGGAAGGCGGCTGGAGCTTCCCAGCTAGCGCCGGTTTGAAAGCCGATGGCACCAGCCCAGCATTCACAGGCTGTCTGCAACGGGGGGGCATGAATAATTGAAGGCGCCAGCCTGAGGAGAGGAGAGGAGAGGCGAGAGGCAGCGCTGTGGGTAGGGGAGGGATGGCGAGGAGGGATCCTGTGGCTCGGGCACTCTCCTGGGGGCAGCAGGGCAGGCGGAGGCGATCCTCGCTTCATCCTCGCTGGAGACTGAGCCTTTGCTGTGGGGGCAGGGAAAGGACTTTCTTGGACTGAGACTTTTTCCCTCCCCGAGCAGCCCTGGCTGCCATGTGAGCGGAGGCACACTGCTCACGCCTGCAGGGAGGCAGCCTGGGGGAGCCGCCCTCACCCCGAGAGGTGTTCGCAGCCACCCGCCGACGCCCGCGGAGCACGCCCGGCTCCCGTTCAACTCCCTCGCTGCAGCCACCCCAGCCAAGTTAAGGATAACAGCGAACACGCTCCCGGGCTGAGCCAGACCCTCGTGGCGCGGCACAGGCTCCTCCAGGCCGCCGGCACCGGGCAGAGATGGCGGCGAGCTCCGGACGCTGCCTGCTGCGGGCAGAGCCTGGCAGGACCTGCCCACCCCGCTGGCCACGGCCGAATCCATCCCGTCGGCTCTGGCCTCTCTCCTGCTCCGCATCCCCAAGCTGCCGGGCTCTCGCGGCGCGGAGGGAAAAGCTGTACCAGCGAGTAATGAAATGATCAATCTCCGATCTGCTAAACAGCAATTTATACAGGTTTTCAGCACACACAGCTTTTATCAAATTGGTATTCACCTACTGAACACAAATGGCTTATTATACATGACCCACTTATTCACTGCTTTCCAGTATCGTTAATAAAGGTTTCTGTTGTGATTAAGTGAGTTGCTGCAGAACTGCTCGTAGTAGCAAGCTGTAACGTGGCTCCGAAGTGCACTCGCCCTCCCAGAATATTTCTTCTCCTTGGCTCCCTGCTCCTTCACAGCGACCATTTCACTATTTATTTGCCTATTGCTGAATTTCTGAGGGGAGCAGCAGCGGCTAATGGAGGCTCTTCGCCCACATCTCCTTCCGGCACGCCAGGCTGGCGGGTCCAGACCCCTCCTGCCTGTCTCCCCCCAGCACAAGGCGCATCATCCCTTCCCTCCCCGTGCAGGTGCAGGCAGGTACCCACCGGCCCACGCACCGCATCGCTGCGGGATGCCGCCCGCCTCCCCGGCACCGCCGCGGCCCCGAGGCTCCCCGCGCCTGGAGGCTCCTCGGGGCAGAGAGCAGCTCCTTCGCCGTGCGAGGGGGGCGGCTGCACCCCGGGCGCCCGGCACGCACCCTGCGGGCGCTCCTCGGGCTCAGATTCAGACCCGCCCGTGTCACCCCGCAGAGAGCACGGAGGGTCCCGGTGCTCCGCTCCGAGGGGGCTCCGTCCCCCGCCACCGGCTCGGCCCCCCACGGGCGGGAGCTGCCCCCCGCGCCTGCGGGGGGACTTTTTCGCAGGGGTTTGTAGAAAGCGGTTCCCCTCC
>VZTV01085123.1:0-42945 GCA_013400875.1 Anhinga rufa | reverse complement strand
AGCTCGATACGGCCCAGTATGGCTTGGTACAGTCCCACACAGCCCAGTACAGCCCCGTACAGGCCAGTACAGCTTGGTACAGCCCAGTACAGCCCCGTACAGGCCAGCCCAGTACAGCTCGGTACAGCCCAGTACAGCCCCGCCCAGTACAGCTTGGTACAGCCCAGTATGGCTCAGTACAGCTCGATACGGCCCAGTATGGCTTGGTACAGTCCCACACAGCCCAGTACAGCCCCATACAGGCCAGTGAAGCTTGGTACCGCCCAGTACAGCCCCGTACAGCCAGTACAGCTCGGTACAGCCCCGTACAGGCCAGCCCAGTACAGCTTGGTACAGCCCAGTATGGCTCAGTACAGCTCGATATGGCCCAGTATGGCTTAGTACAGTCCCACACAGACCAGTACAGCCCCGTACAGTCCTGTACAGTCCAGTACAGCTTGGTACTGCCCAGCCCGGTACAGCCCTGTACAGCTTGGTACAGTCCCATACAGCCCAGTACAACCCAGTACGGCTCAGTACAGCCCCATACAGCTGGGTATGGCCTGGTACAGCCCAAGCAGGCTCAGTACAGCCCAGCCCAGTATAGCCTAGACCAGTCTGGCCTGGTACGGCTCAGTATGGCCCAGCCCAGTACAGCCCAAGCAGGCCCGGTACAGCCCAGCCGAGCCCAGTATGGCCCAGTACGGCCCATCCTGAGCGCCTGCAGGGAGCGATGCCGCTCCCCACTGAAGGCAGCGGGGGAAGTGAGGCCGGTGGCTGCACCTCCCGCCTCCCGCCCGGGGAAATGCATGATTTATAGGGAGAGCAGATGATGGGGTAATTAGGGAGCGGCGCTCGGGCTCCTGCAGCCTCGGCCCGCTCCCTGCTGCAGCCCCGGGAGCAGGGGCAGGCGCTCGTGTTCCTCCCCCCAGACGAGTGAAATGGCGTATCCAGGGGTGGTTTGCTCTTTTTTTTTTTCTTTAAATGTTAAAGGAAGAGCAAGGGCACAAGACCCTGTGTGTGTCGGGGATCGCCGCTCCAGACCACGCAACATTCGTCTCGAAAAACCCGGAGCGTGGGTAGGTGTGGGCGCAAAGCCGCCCTCCAGGCGTTGCTGGTCGCAGCAGGAGGAAGGCTGTTCCCTGCAACCACCCTGCCAGGCTGGGAACGGCGAACCTGCTCCTGCCACAAAAAGCATTTAATATAAGGGGCAGGATCCCGATCTCCCTGCAGCTGTGCAGATCTAGAAGCCAAATCCAGTGACATCACCAGTGTTTCCCCAAACCATCAGAACCATGGCACCGTGACCTATTCAAATTTATACACCTATTTTGAAAAGTTGAAAAATGTAAAAAGGAGCCTGAAGGCAGTATATCTCCACCCTAAACATGAAGCTGCATCGCTGAAGGGAAGGCACAGATGCAGACTTCACTCACATGATAGTATCTGTGTGCTACATAGCAATCTGAAGGATATTTGCTCTCTAGATAAACAGTAAAAATCAGATTATTTCAGATATTTTCTGCCATGAGATGACAGATGCTTGCTACAAAGAGATTCTTTAAATGGGATTTGAAAATGCAAACTGTATTTCTTCGCCCTTCCCTCAGCAGGGTTCCTCCAGCAGAAAGAGCAGGAGTATTTTTCACATTACCACCCTGCGAGGCAGGCGCCCCCAGCCCGGCTGGGAAGAGCCCCGCGCACGACGGCGGGAGCTGCGCTGTCTCATACCTGCGTTACAAATCAATAGTTTTTAAAAAGTTCTGCCTGCTGCAGTGTTTCCCGCACGTCAGAATAAAGCCCAGAGCAGAGCAGAGAGCATTGATCTCTGCCCAAGTTCATTACTCCCTCTAGAGTTAAAAGCTGGGGGAAGGAGGGAGCGGTGGTAATGGATGAGCCAGGCGCCCGGCAGCCGTGGCTGGTTGGGTTCAGAGGGTCCTGCTTTGGGACAGCGAGAGAGAAGCAGCAGCAGCGAAGGGCTCCGGGCTTCCCGAGGGAAAGCTCCCGGGAGCCGGCGGCAGCTGCGCGGCGCTGGGAAGGAGCGGGAGGAGGATGCTGGAGGAGCCTGGGAGTCACCAGCTGCTGCGCCCAGCGGGAAACAGCCCCCGTGCCCAGCCATCACAGTGGGGTCCCAGGGATGGACTCTGTGCTTGGAGCAGAGAGACCCTTTCCGTGGGCCACAGTGGGCTCCAGCCACCCCCCCCCGGATGGTGGAGCAAGGCCCCCCTCGGCCAGGAGCTGGCGAGCAACTGCGGCTGCCTCTGGAGAGCGGCTCTGGGCTGGATCCTGAGCAGAGCAAAAGCATCAGATCACCCAGAGTCACGTGTGGAGGGAAAACAGCCATGCACCAAAATATGGGGTTCATGTACAGGGTCAAGTGCAACAGGAAAACGCACCGAAGGCCAAGCACGAGCAAGCCCCGCGGTTCAGGCAGACCAGTCTTGAGGCTGGTGTGTGGCCTGGGTGCCTCCTCTGCCACCGGCCAGCGAGGGGACCTGAATGAACCCACACTGAAACGGGGCGTACAAACAGTGCCCCCTCAGACCTGACACCCCCGCTTTGCAAAGCGCCCACCCACGGGCGCAGCCGGAGCCGGGAACGTCACCCAGGGGGGACCACGGGTCCCGGGCACAGGTCCCCGTCCCAGGCCCAGCTCCCGCGCCCCCGGTACAAGGGGTGGCACGCCCCCACCAGCCGGCCAGGACGGTGGGTGCTCAGGCTGTGTGACTGCACCTCGAGGGCCGAAACCTGCCAGGATCCTCCAGCGTAGCATCAAAGGTATTTAAATCATGCCACGAGGAAGAAAAAAAAGAGCATAAATTCCTCTTGGAGGTAGGAACACCTCCAGATGCAGAGCCTGAATTAAGTCCTATTTCCAGCTGATTTTCTGCCACCACAGGAGGACAACAAACGGACACACCAGGTCTGCGCAAGGGCCCAGCAGATGGGGAAAGGGAAGAGCCAAGCGTCCGCGCATCTCGGGCGCACTTGCAAGGTTTAATTTTCCTTCTCAATTTTAATTCATCAGTGAAAAGGCTCAGAGCAGATGCTGTCTGCTGCTGCAGCCACGCAGCCCTGATGAACCCCTGTGTGTCTGACAGGGATAGGAGGGAAGGTCGCTCGCACGCAGAAGTGAGAGCAGAGCCGGCAGCTCCCAGACCAGATAGATGTTGGCACTTGCTGCCTAACAAGGTCCCTTATCTGCACACTCACTATTGCTCTGAAATAGCTGGTGCCTCCCTGTTCCAGCCGAACGTGCCCAGGGAGTCGCTCTCAAGTATGAAACGCTCCTTATCTCCATTAATGCCAGGTTTTCTGCCTACTGTTTAATTTTGCATGTGCCATTGGTTCTGCTCAGGGTGAGCATCTGCAAGATGGGGGAATCCTGTGGCTGTTTCCACGTGGTGACACCATGAAGACCCCGGGGGCACCGCACCCTCCACGTCCACAGCTCACGCGCCCGTGAGGTTCGCATGCGTGTTTCCCCTGGGATGCCCATCTGGTGGGTGGCAAAGGCGAGCCTGCAGAGCTGGAGGTTGCAGTGAAGCTCTGAAGAGCTGGATGAGAGGTTGGAAGGGGGTGGGGGGGCCCAAGCACATCAGCAGCACCTCCTGGGGGACCGCCCTGACCGGGGCCCTGGGAGGCTCCCCCGGGAGGATCCACTCGCCCAGGCACAGGGACTGCCCCCGGTGACACAGCCCCAGCCTAGCACTCCCCAAGGACACCCAGAACCAAACCGAGATGGGGTCAGCCCTTCCTGCTGGCAACCAAGTGCCGCTTGTGTTCGCTCTGACGCAATCCAAAGCCTGTGTTTTCTTTCGATAGCAGAGCTACCCAGCAACTGCATCTTCAGCTTAAGGCGTCCAGGGAAGAAATTAAAAAAAAAAAAAAACAACAAACAACAAAACAAACCCAAACAACAACCAACGAAACAAAAAACCCCACAGCTACTGAAGTGCTGAGGGTTGCCTTACGCATCATTTTGAAATTCACCTTTTTAAGGGTTTGTGCAGGGGCACCCTGAGGCTCAGCATCCCCCACTCTGGGGCACCGTGGGATGGTTGCTCTCTGGTCCCCGCTGCCTGCCTGCCCTGCATGCAGCCGCTCTCACCCCTGATGCTCCCCCAAGGGCGGGCAGTCCTGCATCCCCACAGCCCCACGAGCTCCAGGGTCGGGCACGGAGCTCTCCCAAGGTCCGTGAGCCAACACTTGAATCCGCAGCTGCCTGGGAGAGTGGATTGGGTTGTTCATCTCTCTGACGGGGAGAATAAATACCCTCCACATTGATACGAGCTCATTTCTGTTACTTGTTTAGAGACTTGACAATCCCTGTATAAAAGGATTTCCTTCCACAGCTGAAGTTTGACATTCCTGCATTATTAGATTATTTGCAAAGGTCTGCGTGCACTGCAGGAAAACAACACTACCGACATCGAACACTACAACCTTCTCCTTCACAAATCATCCCAGGCGCAATAAGCCATGGAGACAGCACCCATTTGAAAGCCCCCGACGTAGAGAAGCAGCCAGGGGAGGAGGTGGGCTGGGAGCTCAGGTGCGCGAACATGACTGAACCACACTATAACAACAAAAGAATAACTTAAAAAATTAAATCAAGCAGGGAGGTGGGCCTGGGAGAGGGTTTTGGGTATGGAGGGAACCCTGCCCCAGACACACCAGCCGCTGGGTTCAGACTCTAGCGCTGCTGTGGGCTCCTCGAGCTGCCACCAGCATAGCCCTTCCCCATAGCACGACCCAGCTGGGAGAGCTGGGCAGGGAGAGCATCCCTGAAACATAGTGGCTCCATCCCCCTGCCTGGCTCCGGACGGCCGCAGTCCTGCGCCCCCAGCCCCCTGCTCTGGGGAAGCCCCGGGGTCTCAGCATGGCACGAGGGAAGGCGGTGGGAGCCTCCACCCACCACATAAGGGCTTCGGGAGTCACAGGTCTCTGCCCAGAGCAGCCCCCGTGCAGGGCAAGGTAATCCAAAGCATAAAATTCAGAAGTAAATTACTTGAAAAGAATTATTTCGTCAGAGAACAATTCATGCCCATTTCCAGTCCATTAACTCCTTCCTCCTCTGCAGAACCCACCAAGTTCCTGATGGGGAGCAGCGCTGTCACAGGTGTCAATCATTTCAGCAACTATTCCCTCTTTCCAAACCATTGATTTAAGGACCCAAAAAAATCCAATGCAAAAAAAACCCAACAAAAACAAAAACCCAAAACGACCACCCCTTCCCCCTCCAGACTATTTATTGCCACATGAGAAAAGCCTTCCCTGAAACCCAGGTCTTAAAAGAAAAAAAAATATTTTAAAAAAATCAATAGTTTAAGTGACTTATTTGTGCTGCTGAAGGTTTGTTTCCCAATTTTGACAGTGTCTCTTTGTATTTAGTGCAGCCTGGGTCTCTCTACCGGGATGCCAAGAGATATTCCTCAGTCATGATTTGCACTCATTTCTCCCCATTTAGAGACGCTCAGCCGGGAGCGGAGGCGAAGATGGATTCAGACACACAGCGAGGACGATGCTGGTCTCCTGCGGGCACGGGGAAGTGCCGCCAGCTCCTGCCGCTCCCGGCGGGAGGAAACCAGCACTTCCACAGCTGGGATCTGACACCTTCCCTGGTGCCATCAGCCGCCTGCACCGGGGCTCCCACCGCATTAGCCACCACGGGGCTGGGGCAACCATCCCTCTGCCTCCTCCTCCCCTCACGGGCTTCCCCAGGACTCGCCCCAGCCCCAGCAGAGCCCAGACTGTCCTGGAGAAACCAGGCAGACCCTGCCGGGGTGAGAGCACACGGGGAGCACAGGGGAAGCCAGTGGCAAACCCTGCAAACTGGGGACAGCATCTCCCCCACCCCTTGCTTCTCTCCCGATTTCCCAGTCCTCTGCTAGCACTTGGCAGTGTCATACACCTGGTACCCAACACAGACTGGCGCCCTCACAGAGCCCAGATGCCCAGGTGATGGGGTCACATTCCCCTCCTGCAGCAGCTGCTCCCCGCAGACAGCCTCAGACCGGGGCAGCCCTGGGCTTCCCTGGGGGGAACAGAGCCCCCGGTACCGCATCCCAGGGCCCTGCTGCAGAGGGAAGGGGGAGCATGGGGGTGAAGGGCAACACTCCTGCTGCAGAACACCCTCCCCTCTCCTTTCAGAGTGCAAGTTTCCTACCTCCCCACCAGCAGAGTGCCTCATCAATCATGTTCCCTCTAATTAACTTCTAATTTACCTCTTTAGTCAAATGTGTTTACAATCAGAGACAAGAAAACATGACCCAACGAGAGTTGCGATGAGGATTGGTCTCTCTCCCTGCATGCTCCGCTGCCTCTGCCGCAGCCCAGCCCAGCTCCCAGAGCACCGGCAGCTCTGCCTGTCCCCGCAGAGCACTGGCAGCAGTGGGTGCATCAGCCCCGTGTCCTGCCCAAAACCCACATCGGGGCTTTTCCCAGCCACACTCCAGCCTGTGCTCCTGCTCCCCGTCGCAGCACTGCTCCAGCCATCCCTGCCTTGGGAAGGTTCTACCATCTCCCATACACGAGATCTCCCACCACCCCTGAGCCCTCGGGGCCGCCGCGTGTCCCATGCGGTGCCGTGGCACACCTTGGGGCGGGCAGGGGAATGAACATGTGGCTTGACATGCCAAGGGCTCAGAGGTGAATCAGACAAAGCCACCCGGCTCCTGTCACCTCGTGAGATGTGCCCACCACCGCCTCCAGCACCTCAAAGCCCAACGGGTGCTGCCTGGGGTCTGCGCCGCTCCCTCGCCCCACTCCCAAAAACGTTTAGCCCCAAAGCGAACAGTGATGCTGCAGCCCCTGAACTTTAACCCAGGGTCAAAAGAAATCAGAAGGGGTTAAACCAGGGAACAAACCCCACTGCCTACAACCTACAAATGCTTCATTAGGAAAATGCATTGTTATTAGCTCAACCCTTTAATCCTCCCCCAATTACAATAACGACATTCTCCACAGCTGCCAAGACTCATGGCGCCCGTCCTCATACCTCCAAGGCTTTTCTGTACTGCTCAGCATTACAGCAAAAATGAGCTGGCCTGCAGCAGCACATTAAGCTGAATAATTACCTTAATTAATAACAGCAGGCCCAGGTGGGCATCAGCCCATCCCAAGGACCACGGCAGAGGATCCCACGTCTCCCAGCAGCAAGGCTCATGGTTGGGGCACAGGTGCACAGCAGTGCCAGGTGCCAAAGGCTCCCCCGACCGCAGGAGAGGCACGAAGCAACCTCTCTGCCCCAGGCACCCTATGGATAAAATATGCTTTGAGAGCAGCTCAGCTCCCACAGACCCAAACCAAGACCATGATTTATTGGTCATCACCCTCTTTCAGTGCATCTCCCCCTCCTCACTAAATTCAATTTATCTGCTGAAAAATACTTATGGAGCGGGGGTTTTTGCAGGCACAAGCATTAGGAGCAGCAACGCAAGCCCAGAGGCCAAGCCATGGATAGGGGTGGCCCTGGGAGGAGGGGGAGCACAGGCTGGAGTGGGGGGCTCCGACCTCCTGTCCATGCCAGGGTGGTGCCAAATGCTGGAGAGCCAGACCCCAATGCAGCACCCTAGCTCAACAACACCCATCAGGCCTTGGGGACGCTAAAGGGTTTTTTTATGCTTTACCAGGGTTTTGTGCAAGGTTTCATAATCCCAGACGGGGCAGGGAGCTGCTTTCAGTCCCTCTGGTACACTGGGACTGCCAGGCAGAGGATCCTAACTTTTGTGCAGTGGGGTTCCTCCCTCTGCAAGAGTTAGGAAATTAGGAAGAGAGAATAATTCATCATCCATCTTGTAAAAGCCTGACTTGCAATAACAAGCTCCGTGCTAATTCCTCAGCAACATCTGGAGCATCCTTATCTATCACAGAGAGACGCGACGGTTGGGTCGTGCTCAGGTAGGCATGGGCATTTTGCCTTTTTTTAATCCCTGCAAATCTCTCCTTCAGCTTAGGAAGAAAAAAGTGAAAACACTGCTCCAAGGTGTTCCTTCTCCTAAAGCCGGCTCATCCCACTGGCACGGGAGCTGCTGCTGGCATTAGGCTGCTCGGCAGTGGGTTCCTGTGCCGTCCCCCGGGGAGGCTGCAGCTGTGGCATCATGTGCGGCATCATGGCAGGGCCCGTCAGCCACGGGAACTGCGAGGGCAGGGCAGGGGGTGGCAACACGTCCTCGGCCCTGCGGCCCCTGGGACACTGTGCTCTCCCAGCGCTGCCTCCGACTCACGCCACGGCGCAGGCACTGGGTCCTCCCACGGCCGCCCCAACTAGAGAGCAGGCAGCAGCTCCCCTGCGCCCCTGCCGCCCCTTTGCAGCCGTACTGCCAGGCAGAGGGAACACCAGCTCGCAGGACGATGCTGAGCCCCAGTCCCCATCACTAGCTGTTCCCACTCCAGGGGGGAAAGTCATGACCCTTCTCCCAAGCTGGGACAGCACTGACTGCTGGCATCTGGAGCAACACCGGGACCTTTCCCTGCCGCTGCCCTGGGAGTCCAGCAAACCCGCACGCCGCAGCACAAAGACTTTGGTTCCTTCACCCACTGTGCCTTGACACGAATACTCACAGCAAGCGCTCACTGGCACAACCCGCTCTGGCAGCCACTGACATTGAGCAAATGAAAAAAAAAAAACAAAACAGAAGAAAACTACCCTGAAACAACCCGGTGAAAGTCGTTAAAGCTCAGGCCCGTTTCTAGCACAAGTAACTGCTCTAAGAGCGACCCTCATCCCAGCAGAAGCAGCAGTACCCCACATAACACAGGGTACACACCACGTTAAATCACCACTGCTTCAATACCAATTCTTTCACAGCGAACTATCCAGAGACTTAAAGGATTTGGTGAAGCACTTTGAAGAGCTAACAAATTACAAAAGGGAAAAAAAAAAACAATCAAAGAAAAGCTGTCTTATACAAGAGGAACATTCATTACGAGCAGCCTGAGCTCCCTCCAGCAGCACCACTCCGGGAAAGCGAGCTGGTCAGCCATTAGAGCAGGGAATGATTTTCAGCGCAGAGTCTCCATATTTAGTAACCCAGCTAACGCATCTAGAATAGAAATGGTAAAGGAGGAGAAATTTACTTTCTGAAAGCAAAACTCCACCTGAAGCAGTAACACGGGAGAGGGGTTTTCACTCCCACCAGACACCACTGGAGGTTTTCCCCAAGAGGAGCCGGCTTAGAGCAGTGATCATGCACCACACACCTGCACTAGCTCACTAACGGTGCACTGAAACGATCACACATATGTGGACCTGTGCAGCAAATCGAGTGAAATCAAAGATGGTACATTTAGATTAAAAAAACAAAAAACCAAAACAAACAAACAAACAAAAAACCCAACCAAAACCCAAACCCTCACCTTGTACTCAAGCAGCTGATAGCACTATTTTCAAGATCCTCCCTGCCCTCTTTCCCCCCAGATACTTGGCTCCTACTTTTTCAGTCAAAGCTGCATCACATTCATTAAATTCCCCTTCTGTTCTGCCTCAAACCTCCTTCCTCACATCCCCTCCTTTTCTCCTTGGCTTTTCAAACAGGGAACAACAGATCACCTTCCAGGAGGAAAACCAGAGACCAGCTTTGACCACAAATCCACTGTCTGTGGTGTGGAAAGGGAACAATTCCCAGACTCAATGAAGTAAAAAACTAAACACATCTGAAAGAATAAGGAAAAAACACCTTTGAGGAAGCGGGTTGAAAATAGAAGAAAGAAATGAGGAATTCAAACAAGTTCTGCACCAAGAATGTATTTTTTGCAGCTTTTTGTGGCTGCTGAAACCATGACTTCCATGTTGATCCCCTGAATAACAGCGTTTGATAGCACCCAGGCCAGCAGTGCCTACGCAGTCATGATTGAAGGAAGCCTTTAAGCTTCCCTGACAATGCATTTTTCTTGGAGATAAAAAATGAATGCTGCCAGCATGCAAATCTCTCTAAATTAGGCAAGGCCCAGCTTGCTGGAGCAGCGATGTTTTGTGATGACAGTCATTAACTTTAGCAGAAGAAAACAGGATGCGGGAAAAATATTCTCAGCTACTTCTTGTCCCAGTTGGGAGTCACTGCTCGGGGAAGCAGCGGGGTTCGGCATGCTGACATCTGAAATTACACTGCAAGTGCAGAAGGGTAACAGGAAAATGAGCTGCGGTCTGTTCCACTGCAATCAGTAAGTCGGTCAGAAGCAAATCACTTGGTCTTTCTGCAGCTCCCAGAGCGCACCTGCAAAAGGCTGGAGGACTGGGGCTTTCCCTCTTCTATTGGTGAACTTATTGCTGCTATAAAAAGCCAGACTCCCAGTTCAAGAATCAGAATACTGATTTTCTACAGAACAAGCACAGCCTAAAGCCGACCGTGAAAAGGAAGTCAATGGAATTTGGGCATTTTCTTGGTTACTTACCTTCCCTCTTAGTTTTGAGTATAACCTGGACAGACTTACTCCAACGTCCCCCCCAGGAGGGGTGACGGCCGACTGGCCTGTGCCAAAACTTGCCTTTGATTCTGCCTCGCCTTTGGGAAGATATAGCAGGAATGGCTAGTGTGGTTGATCCCTGCTTTCCCTCTGCCACTGAAGAACAGCTGAACTGGACACATATCGACACCTCAGCCTCCCCAGTCTAGGTCAGTACAGTGGGTTGTACATTTTCATTAACATAACAGGCTGGAGTAACTTGCTAACAATCTCTTGAGCTATCTGGGTTTCCTCTTTACCCTCCCTCCAATGCCTACACTGTTGTATTGTTTCACACTGATCACTGCAGTTTGACTTGGGGTGGGGCGGAAAAGGAAAAATCTTGAGCTGCCCTACTGCAAGGTATGCGGCTGCAATCCCGCTCTCAGCAGACTACTTCAATAACAAACAAGGAATTAAAAAAAAAGCAAACTATCTTTAATATCTCCAAAATCCTATTTAGAAGCAGTTTCATAGAAACATCACTTTTATCGTGCAATCAAGGCTGGAGGAGGGCAGCAGAAGGAGGGAGAACCAGACGTCCTGTCCTTGTGGGCAGACATGGAATTCAGCCCCCGGGTCCTCAGAAATTCTCCAGCAGATCCAGGATCCGCTTCTGTTCACTCTCCCGAAACTCCTGGTTCTTCCCATCCCCGATGTTCTCCGCGTACTCTGTGGGGGAGAAAGCAGACAGACAACAGACTTCGAGTGAGATACTAATGAACAATGCGCAACTTCTCTTGCGGATACCACGGCAGAATCTAAATCTGCCTCCACTGCAAACACATGAATGGGAATTTATGCAAGGAGCATTGATGGTTTTTCTCTCCATCCCCAGGGTTAAAGCTTTGCAAAACAGGCATCTACTGACCCCTCATTAAAAGCTTTTGTAGCAAACAGACCATAGCAGGAACATCCTGCTCTCAGCACTAAGCAGCACAACAAGCCCAAGCAGACACTAGCACCCAGAGGCAGTACCCATTCCCTGGCGTCTAACCATTTAGAAAGGTGACAGTCCAGGCATTCCCCCCAACTCCTCTGTTATCCCAACGGAGCAGCCCACTGGCAGCTGTTTGAACTGGACAGTCATATCACTGGCCTCTCTCAGACCAAGAAATTCAGACCAGTCCTGGGCAACACTGGCTTTCCAGGTCCCTTGTAATGCTGAGTATCGTCAGAGAAGGTCAGGCAGGGGCTGTTACACAATTGTTAAACATTCCTAACCTTGGATTTAAGCCGTCTGTTGTCCAAGCATCCTGAATGAGGATTTTTGTCAAGTGGAGACCGATTCCCCAGCCTACAAGTGCTTTTAACCCATACAGAAGAAAACACACTAGTTCAGATTCAACTACAAGCACACTCTTTGTCTTCAGGCAGAGGATACCAGACCCTGATCAGGGTCTTGCCCAGCCACGCACACAGCCAAACACCATGGAATCAAAAACTTCCTCTGCAGCTCTCATCCCCATACTAGCCCCTCCTTCCTCCCACCAGAACCTGCATATTCAAACATGGTTTAAAAAGAAAAAATGAAAAGCAGGCTTTGAGCCGTGAAAGCAAGGAGCTATACAAATCTTAGTAAATCAGGAGCAGACTGCCTGGTTAGACAGTGTTTTCCAGCCTCCGCCTTCTCACAATCTTTCCCTTCTTCCTAAACAAACAGAACAGCTTGTATTCAGCATCTGAATGGTAAGTTGCTGTAGAAAGTTTCCTTTAATATTTATACGTTCAGCACTCCTACGTGCTTCTGAGCTCCATCAAAGCCTTTATTATAACAGCACTGAAAAGAGTGAGGACAGGGAGAAGTTAGCTGATGAGGAAGTCTTCCCTCCTGTGTGCGTGCTCTCTCTCCATGTACAAGAAGCAGAGTTCTTTGCCAGGGCCTCTGGGAGAAATCCTTTTAATATTTATAAACTACTACAGTACCTGTAACAAGAGCAGGCGGGTAACGCTGAGGTTTGCTGCAAGTGAACCTGACCTCCTCGCTGTCCTGGAGAAGGGGGACCAGCACAGGGAACTCTTCCCTCAGATGGAGGAGAAACTCTCCATCGCACTTAATGAAGACAGTGGCAAGCTAATAGATTTGCTGTAGCTACCTATGTATTGGCTAATTGCATAAGCACAAGGCCCCAGCAGCCTGGTGTCAGCTCTGCTGCAGTTTGCATGCTTTAGCAAAGGGCTGCACCCACAGTGTCTGGGGATCAAAACCTGCCACCTGCTTCTGGCAAGAGATAAACTCTACTGCAGCAGAGACTGGGTTACCTTCCCAAGAGAAAGCGCCAGCCGAGGCCAGCGTTTAGCATAGGTTCTCCTGTCCTCTTCGGGCAGTACCAGAGCTTTGTCAGCAGCCGTGCCCCCGCGGGGAGCTGGCGGAGGAGCAGGCTCTCTCCCCAGTGAGCCCTTTCCGTGCTTTGTCAGAGTAAGCACCTCCGAAACAGATGCGGCAACTGCAATTGCCTGTGTTTATTGCAGCCCAAGGGCAACGCTTCCCTGTCTGCTGCTACCTCTCCACAGCTCAGGACACCCACGTGAGGGACGGATGTGGTCTCAGCCTGGCACAGTGCTGGGGCAGCCCGGGTCGGCCCTGGCTGCAGGCAGAGCTCTGCACTCAAAGCATCCGCACCGCAGGCGGCGGGCTCGTGGCCCAGCAACGGTTTTAGCTTTAAGGACTGCTGGAATACTTGAACATACAACTCAAGCAGGGAAACTACTGAGTGCCACTAATGACACTGCTCTTCTATTGTCCCAGTGAGATCACTCAGACAAAAGCAAGCCACAAATTCCTCTAATCTTGTCCAAAAGCTCAGCATTTTTCCTTCTAAATATTTAGGTTTCGTAAGACTAAAATCCCAGTGTCTCTGAAGGGAGACTGATTTTTTTAAGCCTGGTTCTGGGGGTTTTATCTGGTGTCTTCAAATTAGCATTAGCAACTGTTGGTAACCCAGTAAACAGTCTCCCACTGAGGTTTTATGTATTTATTTAAAATCCCACCACTTCAGTGAGACAGAAAAAAAAATAATCAAATGTAAGCTCCCCCTGCCAACAGTTAAACAGAGCTTACACATTGCTGTAGCTACACAAAGGGAAAGGACCTAAGATTGGTTTCTGCTTCATTAGACAAAATACAATGGTTACAGAACAGTAAAAATCAATAGGGAAATATTGAAGCTTGTAATGGATATTGGAAGCTATAAACCCTGCACATACTGAGGGACCACAGGCCAGATTTAGCACCGTCCTCATAACATACCTACATTTTCTTTTTGATTACCCATGCTAACAGGTTTGGTTTGTAACATTCAATAGGCATTCCACCTTCCCGGCTCCCTGATGTGCCTATTACCTTCGCTGAAACCAGATGTGTAACCAGGCATCACCTGTTAGTGTGATCACTAACAGGTAGATCAGAACTAGTGTAGATCACCACCCTCTGGGCAGGGACCTCTGCACCTCAGTTTCTGAGGGGCTCCTCTGACAGCAGCTCCCCAGCAAAGGGAGCAGGTACCAAAGGCTGGTCTCCCTGGATCAGTAAGGAACAGCATGCTTTCCCGTTCCAGGGCCGAGTATCGCTATTTAGAGAGGTCTGTGCCTCACTCCATTGCTGATGAAAGAGATGGAGCCCAAGAATTGCCCCAAGATACAGACACCACTTGTTGTCATGAAGACCAGTCTCCATTCCAAAACATCCTCCCAGCCAAGGCACACACCATTCAGTCGTTCTCTTCCAAAGGATAAACTAACTGTCCTGTTGCAAGTAATGGTTGATCTTTGAGAAAAAGGAACTGTGGGAGGACTGGTCAGCCTGCAGAAATGCATTTAATGAGCCTTCAGTTATCCCCTGCCCACTCCTCCCCCTTGAAAGCCCTACCATAAGAAGCTTCCTCTCTTGCATCATAAGTAACTGTGAGCAACCCCAAGGGATCCATCAGCTGTCAGGTTGCCAGAGAAACATGGAGAATATGTAGGCCATAAAAATCAAACTAAAAACCAAGCACCTAATTAGTATGCAAAAATAGAAAATAAAAACTGAACAAGAGCAAAACACTGAACGAAAAGTAAAAATAAACCAGCCCTCATCTGTCCTGAGAACAAGTTGGAAAGCGGCCTGGAAACATTTCAGCAAGGCTCAAGGCTCCCAACCTCTCAGTCATTTGGGATGAGAGAGTCCTACAGTTCAGACACCAATTAAGTTCAGAAATCCCCCACTGGCCCCCTGGAAACAGTTCCAGGGTCTACAACCAAACCCACTACTCCAACCGGCAAGCTGTGTTCCACAAACTAACTCCTCTGAAGAGGCAGATACCTGTCCATGGTGTCACTTCTGTTAAAAGACAATTAATCTACACTGACAATATATTTGGATATCGGTGTGTAGCCACTAAAGAACTTAAAATTTCACCAGCACAGACTGCAGATAAGCTCAGTGCTCCTACCTGGCAGGAATCTTCTGGACCCCACTGCAGTATTTCACAAGGGCCTAACAACAAATTTAGTTCTAAGGTCATTGACAATTGTGATGGCAAAAGTCTCTAAAACTGGCCAGCATAAGAGGTGGGGAGAGCTGAAGACAGAGCCCCGAATACTGTATCCATGATCTGTATTAATAACATGCCATGTATGGCCTCTTCAGGCAGAGAACGCATTACTGCTGTGAGTACCAAACCTGCTGCACAATCCGCAGCTTGCAAGACATGACAAAACCACTGAAAAAGTTTCACAATACAAGTCCCTGCTTGTGAAAGAAAAAAATCAGATAAAATTTTAATGCAGCTGCCCTCCAATTCAGCTTTGTATGTAAATCAACAAACCAAAGACATGAACGTGAGGTGTGTAAATACAGTGAGATGTGCAGACAAATCCCTTGGGCACCCGTGGCCCAGGTCAAGCATTGGAATCTGAAAGCAGATGTGAGCCATGCCCTAAGTTGGAAATGGACAGTCTGGAGGCAGGAATTGTCAAATATCACAATTAAAACCAGAAAAGACATCCTATCCAGTTCCCCCTGTTCATCAGCAGGCATTAACTTGTACTTGCTGGCAAATGACAAAGGCCAAAGAGATTGCCTAAAGCTGCAGGTAATCTCACACTGTCAGAAAATCACTCCTAATTTCGTCATACCAGCCACCCTGATCCTCCTCTTTCCTGCATATGGGAAGGGAGAAAAACAGGATCTACAAGAAAAATGCTGCATGTACTGGCCAGTGTTGATGGGGCCAGGAAGAAAAGGCCAGGAGAACATCACTGTTATTCCCAAAGAAAGCTGAGACATCAAAACAACACAATGCACAGCCCAGCACCCCTGGAGACATTGCCAACCTTCCTTTCTCTCCAGAAGAGAAAGAGAGAGAGGCTCCTCACCCCTTGCCAAAAACAACACAGCCCCTCAGGAGCAGACACGTCCCTCACAACCTTCTCCTAAATCAGGAGGCACCTCCTGTGGGCTGCAGATTACCAGCTGCTCTAGCTAAGCCTCGCAGCTCAGAGGGGGCTGTGGGGAGAGTCTAGGTCCTGTCCTCTTCTTCCCCAGTTCAGCTGGCTGCTTCTGCTGAAGGACAGCAGGCTACAGATGAGAGCAACAGCTCAAATAAGCATTGCTCTAATTCAACGTAAGCATTAAAAATAACAAGCAGTACTTTAAAACTGGGATTGCAAATCACAACAGCTACATTTTAAAGCTACAGAGGATACTTTAATGCTATAATCCATATTAATCTGACACTAAGAACAAGACAAATACACCACGGATACTAATATGGTGCAGATGGTAAAGTGCAGGGCCATGTTAATGAAGGATGAGACTCCACTATTCTTCCCTCTAGCATGCATATACACTTCCCTTAAATATTTACTCTAGTGTTAATGTCAGCAGCAAGTTCCAGCCAGTCTGTAGCTGATGGCAGCATGAAGCGATGTGCTGTTCCATGACAGCAGACAACAGCAAGTGTCCTAACTCCAAGGTAAAGCATGCCTCTCATCAGGGTGATTCCAGCCCTGCCCAGATCTCAGAATGCTACTCAACTGCTGCCTGATCTCAGAACACTACTCAACTGCTGCCTGAAGATGCTCACGAAGTCAAAGAGAATTACATGCGAAGGCTCATCCTACAAAGTCATGACCAAGCTGTCCCTGGTAGAGATGAGACACATGCATAGGAATATCTCAACTCACCCTTTAGGATGTGTCGAACAATTTTAATGGAGCTGCCTCTCATGTTCAGAATCTGATGGACTCTCTGACGAATCTGATGGGGGATAGGAAAGATAAGAAAGTAACCTTCAATACAACACAAAACCGTGCACAACCCCACTTTTAGGGAAGAGCAGAAACCCTGAGCACCACAAAACCCAACTCAGATTTACTAGCTAGTCCACAGTCCTACAGCACCTTCTCGGAAACATTCAGGAAGGCATGTGGCACAGGTACAAGTAGCCACATAACATATTCACAAACCCCAATGTATTCACACCAGCAGAGATGCAGTATTTTGCACAGATCCAGAAAAGTCACCTGCTGTAGTCTGTGCCTTTGTGAGACCTTCTGAGAGAGTGTCTCCTTCCACTCTCAGCAGTGGCATAAATAGGGCCCTTCCATTTCAAACTGTGACCTTGCTCATGGCAGACTGTATGAATTCAGTGACAATGATCAGCTTCTGTACCCACTAATGCCCTCCTTACTGCTATAACCTGATGAAGCTGTATGGACACAAGTGCAATAAGCAGGAGGTTTCCTCCCAAAAAAGGTATTAAAGGAGAAGATTATTCAATGAGGCAGTGTTTGAAAGGATTTAGAGTCTTGTTTGTATCACTGATGGAAACACAGATGATCTGCCAACCTTGTATATAGCTTTACCTGGGGAACATTGGCATTACAGATCTCTGCCATGATGTAACAAATGAGCTGTAGAACAAAGAGACCGGCATCCAGGCGACGGAGATAGAATTCGTCTTCCATGTCATCGTCTATTATCTCTCCCCGACGCACCATGTCCTGTAAAGTAACACAAAGAAAAGGCGCGATGACCGTCTCTCAAAGTATTTCCTATTAGCAGTGGCAAAATGTTGGTGATATTTGTGGCTTCTTAAGACGCTTTTTTCCTCAAAACATTAACATCCATATATTTCTCACCAAAGAAGTACTTTTAATAATTCATTTAAATTCACAAAACATTTCAATCAGTTTTGAACAAGGTTTTGCCTTTGTTGGTTGTGAAGTGTGTCCATCTGCAAATTAAAATTTTAATTTAAACATACAAATTACATTTCTAAATTGAGTGATTAGAGGCTGTGAATATGGAACAAACCAGCGTATCTATTATTTATAAGTTCTTTGTCAAAATGGAACAAAAACCATGCTCTTTTACTGGCCATTTGAGGGTGCTGTTAAGCAGTGCAGAACATGACTCCAGCAGACTCAAAGACCTATCAGGTTTCCAACTTCATTATCGACTGATGAATGAGAAAACAGGTCCAAAAATTCAGCACAAGTACAGCTTTACCATGCCCAGCCTTGCTCTTCCAGCTTCATTTGTTAGCAATACTGACAGGGCCAAACCCCAGCCGGGGTCTGTCAGCAGAAGACCACTGGCTTCCATGGGAATGCTGACGGTTCGTTCTTCCTCTGCACATCAGCGTTTCACTAGCGAGACGTGCCCAAACGGAGGCCAAAGGCAGGAGGCAAGGGGCCATTCCATTCATCTTGTTCAGGCAGAGCATCTTCTTCAAAACACTGGCAAAAGCAGCCTGGCAATAAGCTCAGAGCAGCCTCCCCCCCCGAGAAAGGTCGGCCAGGTCCACCAGCTGAATCTGCCATCCATTTTCATGGAGACTGACAGGCCAAAATAACTGATGTCATGTGTGACCTTTTGCATTTTGGGGTTTGTTTTTGGTTTTTGTTCTTAAATAAAGGAAGCAGCTTGTCAGACCCTGCTAGCTCTCTGCAGCTTGTGTGATTTATTATGCAGCCGGCTGGCAGGTGGGCACACACCAGCGGAGCAATATTTTCTCATTAGAGCCATCACCAGTGAGAGCACTGTACCTGTAATGCTCAACAAGAACTGTTTCCTCAGGGTGCACACGCTCCAGGTAAACACACACAAGGTCATCAGCACCAAAGCTGATTTAGGCTACCAAATTTTCCTGTTTTGTCAAACCAAGTCCTTGCATGTAATTGTAGGTAGAGTCTTTATGAACAAGAAGGAAAATTAACCCTGTGCACTTCTCACTGGAAAGAGTGCAATGGATGCTCACCATACAGAAATCTGATTAAGTGGCTTAGAAGTACAGCTGTTTACCACTGCCTCCCGAAAGTGAGTGAGGAAAGCACAGGTAACAAAACACTTTTCCTCTCCTCCTGGAAATATAGCTTGCCAGTGAAAGAACAAGTTAAGTTTAAAAAACAATGCCTAGTTACCAATGCCATAAAGTCAACTACTTTGACTACGCTACAGGATGCTTTAGCATCAGATCCGGTAGACTCTAGTGTTTGTGCAACTGTAAATTACTCCAGGTTCTCAAAATCATGGGCACAGGCATGACTGGGCAAAACTTGCATGCAAGCCTTTGCCAGTATCTAATTTTGTGCAAGGAGTGACTTTCCTCACACTACATCCATGCCAAATTGCTTGAATCTGATCAAATCTGGTCTCTAAAGCTAAACAATGATGAGTCTGGCTAGCAAGAGACCGGAAGCCATTGACTGAAATACCAAAATACCCATTCCAGAAAGATGACAATTCCTGAACTACTGCTTACCCTCCTCCTCACTGCATACAGGCTTATTGGCTACTCTTCTCAACAGTGCTAAATTCCTGAACAGAAACACATCAACAGGCCAGGATTTTGAATCTCCAGAGCAGGAAACAAAGACCATGTCTGTTCTGTATTCTGATCCAAGCACGGCGATCACAGGAGCCGAATCCAGGCAACTGCTGTCTTGATTACACAGAGAAGGCAGCAGTTATAACAGCCCCTCTCGACAGAGAAGCAAGATTATTTTGTGCCAGTAAATTAAGCAGATATGAATTAGAAGACAAGTACATTTTTAAGGTGCCTTTTCAGTCTTTTTTTTTTTTTTAAAACCACAACCACCCTTTAAATGCTAATCTGCCTCCCAGTACAGTAGCAAATAGCCACCTTTCCACTTTGTCTCTCTTTCAAAGCTGTCAAGTCGCTAACCTCCAAATGAGCACTCAGATGCCATTTCTAATCTGCCAACAATATGTACTGAGATGCCCCTTGCTGATGGGAGAAGACAGCAATAAGATGGGCTTCTGTGAAGCTAAAATGAGCTTCTCTCACACTAATGAGGCAGGACTGACAGGCCTCGAGGTGTCAACTAGAGACTCAAAACCTGAAGATACAATGAATCTGCCAGTGCTATACAAAAGATCACATCTGTTCCACACAGTCACTGGAGTAGGGCCCAAAAAGATTCTCCACATCCTCCTCCTTCCTTACCTACCATTCACCTTCCGCAGCACACACAGCAAGGCTGGGCAGAGCAGAAGGGACGGGCGCTGATCGAGAACAAAGACAATCTCCAGGATCCTAGTTTTACTTCCTCATCGGGTGGGACAGCAAGACCACTCCAGGTCATCAGAGGCAAGAAGGCTCCAAAGGGCCATGCATGAAAACAACTATCATCGCTTGTCTCCTACACCAAGTACAGATTCTATCCCTCTTTTACTACTTTCTATCTGTATTACAGACAGGGGCAAGTGACACGAGCCATGCACAGGAGGTGCTTTCAGACCACAGGCTAATAGCTAAACTCAAGATCATCGCTAAGCTCTTGGTCAAAAAGGATATGCAGGAGACAAGGACTGACTCTTGCAACAAGGAAGGAGCGAGCAGAAGCCTCGGGTGAAATCAGACCATCATAACAAGAACCACCCAGGACCATCTGCTTTCAGCTCACAGCTGTGACAATTATTTCCCCAGGAGCCTCCTTCACATGCAGAGGCTGCAGACCACAGGGTCTCTTCAGCAGACTGACCATCGTTTTCCTTGAAACACAGAACAGTTAGGATTGAGCCCTAGTCAGGTCATGGACTCTACTGCAGCCAGGAGAGCACGCAGGCATCCAGGTCACACCAAGGTGACCAAGAAGCTCTGAGAACCACACAAGAAACCATCAGAGCCCTCTGCTGTTGAAAGGACTTTCTTCATTTCTGCCTTACAAGCAGAAACACGCTTGAATTTCTGTAAATTACACCACCAATCTGCAAGAGCTGAAAAGCTCTTAGCAATTGCTACAAAGCATACCATCACTTCCGAGTCAAGAGAAACAGAGCAGCAGCTCCTACAAAAGCGTGAGCTCAACTTCAGCGGCAAGAAACAGGAACCATGTTAGGGCAGCCATGACATCTGAAGACCCACCAGTCTTAGCAAGAAAGTTCAAAGCTTACCTCAGCTTGCTGGCCGTTTGCTGGAAAAGCTCACAGTACAGACGGTACAAATTCAGCCACACTCCAGAACGTGCACACCGTCCTGTGTTCTTTTCACTTGCACTAACACAGCCCCTGCCAGGACGCTATGTCCCGCCCTCCGTACAACTCCAGGCAATTCAGGCTTTCTAAACCAAACTGAAATGACGGGCTAATACAAATTCCTACTTCAGTTAATCCCAATCTGTGGACATTGCTCTCATGCTAGGAGTTCCACCTCTCCCTTTCAAGGATGGAATGACTTAACTGTAACACAATTAGCATGTAATTTGTAAGTCATTATAGCACAAAGTGTCTGGTGAGAATATTTTAATTGAATAAACCTGCTGAGCATAATTTTCTGTGGAACTATAAAAATATTAAACCATCTCCTGTCTTTTCCTACCATTTTGAGAGATCACTAAGGCTATTGCTGCCACCTGTAATTATGCCTCATTTTAGAGGGAGTTAAAAGCCATAGGATTTTGCACCATTTCCTACAGAAAGAATTAAATCATTTGAGAGGGGAATAAGATATTTTCTAAGTTTCATTAACTAAAAACTCTGAGAAAAGTGCTAAGACAGATATCAGATGTTGGAGACAAATGCCTACATGGACTTTGCTCCTAGGTTTCACATGGCAATTAGGGTAATCACTAAGTTATCACCTCTGATCACTTCTAAATAGATTCCATAGAAGCAAACAAGTGAGTAACACTGAGAAGGGAAGCTCTTGCTCCAGACCTCATCCTGTTTCATTGTCCAGATTAAGGGTGCAGTTTCATTACAACTGTTCTTTCTTAAAAATGACTGGCTTCAGAAATTCCTCCCCTCCCTTCTACCCTCAACTATTCCCATACCTTCACCACCACAGGCTGAAGAGCTGGGCTATAAAACAGATCACTAAAATAAGCCAAGTTAAAAAAAAAAAAAAGAAAAAGGAAGAGAACTGCATGAGCAGGAGCTTCTTACGCCAGCTGCAGTACTAAAGATAAAATGTCAGGTATGATACCTTCAGTCATTCTTTATATAATCAGGTTTTAACTTCTTGTAATGCAAGAGTTACACCAGGATACTCTGTCCATCAGACTTGGATCTTGCTCTCATCAGTATAGGCTGAACCTGTAAAATCTCATCAGGTATCATTTTTCTTTGGGGCAGGGAGAGAGGTGACTATCTGTATTCCGGATTTTTGGGGTACTATGTCCTCTCCTGCACGAGGAAGGTCAAAAGCCCCCAAGTAACACAGCACAGCTTCTAAAGGACCAAGTGTTCATACCATCCACTTCAATGATTCATGTGCCACAACTGGAAACATTAAAGTGCTCCATAAATCCTGTCACAGCCAGACAATGCTGTGATTTGACGGACAAAATGATGGCTTTTGCCTACTTCTGTGTGGGGAAACGGCTTGAGCCACTTCCAATCTGAGCAGACCGTTTCCCACTGGCCATTTGAGGATGCCACAAAACAAAGCAAATGGTAATTCCAAGAGTGTTCCAAGCTAGGAATGAACCTCAACATCGCATTTCACACACATTGTGCCCAATATATTGCACATGAGATGTTTTATGCCAAATCCTATTTTTAGCTCTAACAGGAGTGAAGGATTGAGATCCATTTATTCTATCCATTCCAGCCTAGAGAGCCCTGCAGTGGGGCAAAAGCACAGTGGCTTTCTGGATACAGGAGGAAAACTTGAGGTTCTTTGGTTTCTCTTCTCTTGTATATCAGTAAACATGAATGGATTAATATTATTAATTAAAGAGCTTCTACACAAGCTTCTTCACAATCAAATTCCCTTCACTCCTGCTTTATGCTGGCTGCTTGCTACAGGTGTCAAGATTTGCAGACTGCTTCAGGATCTTTTTGGATAAAGGACACATGCACTAGCTCTGTGTGTCGCATTTAAGGGCTCTGTATAGCAGCTGCCCGTACACCGCAAGACTTCAGCCAGAAAAATGCATTCTGTTTTTTGAGTTCTAAAACCCACACACCAACACTGAAATGTAAAGAATAAATAATTTCTTGCTCTGTTCTGAGGAGGATGAATGGATTGTGGAGGGACAGCAGGAAAGGGTAAAGGCTGTTTTTCTTCAGGCCACCGTTCATTTGTGAAGCTGCAGCTGTCCATATGGAGCCTGAATGCTGGCAGCAAAAGCAACTCCATTCATCACTCACCCCCGTGCCTTTTTGAGCAGCAGCAGCACTGCTGAGCTCTGATGCCCTCGAAATGTTTGCCAGTGCCCAGAGAAGTGGCCTTGGCTGTGGGCAGACAGCTGTTTGTTGGAGTCTGGCGGGGGGCTGCAGCCCATGGCACGCTGCGTTCGCCCGCGTGCGGGGATGGCGGCTGCAGTGATTACTCTCCGTCAGTGCTAATCAATCTCACACCCTCTTCAGTGCTGATACAGATAATCTTGTGGGAAGCCAGCCAAGCTTGCTAACAGCTCTGCAAGCTGCTTCCTGACTCCAACAGCTCATTCTCTTTCAAAAAGTCTGTTCTAGCTTCAGTTCCAAGAAAGTACTGTGTGGTACCAAGGCTCATGTCATTCAAAACGATTCACTGCTGGTGTGCAGAGCGCACACCAGCCTTTGGCTGCCGCCTCACCTAACTAATCAAAATAGACACTTTCTCGCAGCTGATCAGAACCCTAAAGACCAGGGTAGGAGGCCTCGCACATTATCATGTAATTGCCTCTCTGCATTTCAGTTACTCTCCACCTGCCAAACCAAGCAAGATTTCCGCCAAGTAAAAGTGAAGGCAAACTGAAACACAGACTTAGGCCCTCCTAGTAAAATTCATGCTAAGAAAAGGCCAGAAGCACTTGCTGTAGAGAAATTCTTAGCTCATTTTATCTGAGGTTAATGGGAAACTGGAGAGCGGGACAACAGGAATTAAGAGGTAACAGCACAGGTATGAGGGCATGGCTCAGTAGAGTGACCTGGCTGAGCCAGAAGTTCTGTGCAGATGACATGCCTGTGCAGAAGTATCGTAGACATGAGCTGGCAAAACTTAAACAATACATACATGTTTCTCTCCATCAATCTTCTTATCAGCTGCCTGCATTGCATCCAGGTACTTAAAATACAGTTCCATCAGCCTATCAACCTGCAAGGGCAGAAGAGAGACACCTAAGCAACAAAAAAAGAACAATGCAATCATCTATAATCCTTCATGCTATGCTGTTTTCCTCCCAGCTGCAGTCTTCACAAAGTAACAGGCAATTCTGTCACTCACAGGAAGGAATACATTACAGAAGGATGGTACAAGTGTTGGTCGGATGAGCACACTGAGTCTGTAGGCATCTGAATGTAATCCCGTATCACAATATGGTCTTGTCGGCTCCAGCTAAAAGTCAGCAAATAGACACATGTCTCTGGCTCGCTTGCTCTCCTGTGCTGTGGTTCTCCAGTTCTCCTGGTTTCTTCAACGGACCTTTCTGTCTATACTGTATGCAGCCAAGCTTATGTTAAATGTATCAGACATTACAGCTCTCCTGCTCTCCTCTGAACTGTATTAGGCAACTGAAAGCCTATCTAGTAACGGAAAATTTTCTGCAACTAGAAGAACAGGTTATGAAAAACACCTTTAAAACACACTAATGAGGAATACTAAGGAACCAGTATTTCCCCAGAGATGGAATCTACAAATCCCTTGGGAATTACTGGTTTGCAAAAGCTGCTGTTTCTGTTTCGAAGCTGTTTGATCTAGCCACCATGATGTAAATATTTTGGAAAGAATTTCCCAGAGTAAACACCACTGAAGTGACACATTCTAGGAGAGGAATGGGGAATGTTAAGTGTGTACTATAGCAATTCCCAAACTCTCTGCAAAAACTTCACTAGAAAAGACTGGCACCTTTACACACTGCCTGGGTCTTACAGAGCCAGCACAATGTAATACCACACAACACATGTTATATGATCAGGCTTCAGCAGAGAGACACAACTGAGGACTGAGAATCACTACTACCATGTGCAAGAGCACCAGAAAACAAGAGCACATGTGATGTGGGAGGCCAAGCACTAAAGGTATTTGCAGTTCTCCAGTTTGTAGATGACAACATGAACGAGAGAACGATGGCCTGTGGGAGTACAAGTCTCTATAGGCAGGTACAATAATGGCTATTCAGTAACTTAGCAAGTGTACACAGGTACCCTGCCGTTATCAAGTATCCTCCCAGCCTGGTAGCCCAGGGACTGCAGACACATTCAGCACTCACCTTCTCACTGTCATTCTCTGTGAATTTATTCAGTAACCGTGTCCTCTGCTGCCCTCTCAGGTTTCGCAGAAGGGAGGCCAGGATGGAACAGACATGTTCTGGAGATACAAAATGAAAATTGCATGCCGAGATCAGGAACAGGAGCTTATTTTCTCTGTAACATGCCATTAAATTTACTACTAGCACTCCCGCGTGTAGCTGTTGATAAGTGGAACCTTGGTTCCTTCCCATCACTGGTGAGCAGAGGCAGAGCAGTGGCAAGAGCAGCAAGCTGTGTTTGCAGGGGGCACAGACAGCTCCTCGCCCATCACAGCCCAGCTAGTGAGGTCTCCTCTGGCTCTGCTGCACTGCTTCTGCTAATATTGATCCTGCTTTTCCTCAGTGACCTGAAAAAAGCACCTTAAGTAAAGCACAAATTCTGCTCCAGTTTACCTCCCCAGGCTGGCACACCTGCCTAGAAGCACACACTCTTTTTGGCACCCTCCATCACAGCTAAAGGCTAAAGGCTGCCTCCTCCCTTGGGGCTAAAAGGAATCCTGGCCCCAAAGCAGCCTGAGCCGGCACTGTCACTCAAATGATCCTTGGGTTACCAAAAAGGGGACAGTTATTGAAACAGGAGAGCTTGAGAAAGGAATAACTGTGCCAGCATGCAGCTCCTGTAGACTTTACTGGTATTAGCTAGAGGCAAAAATCCTCAAAAAACCCACTTTTATTTACAGAAAATCCCATGGACTGAATATGAATGTGCCACAACAAAACAGAAATGACCAAATAAACATGTTCTACAGTCTTCTCAGTCACACTTGGGGGTCATATTTTACAGCACAAACCTTGGAGCCAAGTAAAAAGTCAACGTTGCAAGCACACAAGAGACAACATCCGTGTTAATGTCCAACCACAGCTTCACTCTGAAAGGTGACTGAACCAAGTGCCTCAAACCCACAGTCTGAAAAATTTCAAGTCAGGCTCTCGCTATAACTCTCATGATCTGGCTCTTTCTTATTTTGCCTATGAACACTTTCCAGAGCAGAAGAACCTACTCACCCCTGGGAGCCAGTCCGAGGTGAGGGAAGGAGACCTGGGAAGGCATACGCCTTCCTTTTCTTATGAAAGGGAAGCAGAGCCACAAGCTGCACTTCTGCATCCCTGGTATCACAGGAGATGCAGAGATGCAAATCATTTGCAAAATGTATGCCAACACAAGAAATTATGTGGGCAATATCAAAGAGTATATGGTTTTAATATGGGGAAATAAAACCAAGCACAAAGGCGCAAAGCAAATGAGAGAGGCACAAGTTTCTCTCCCTTGCCAAATCATTTGGTGTCGCTTCCTGCCTAGAGGTCTGCATTAAGCACAGACCTTATGTTTTAGACATCTCAATGTACTCAAAACTGTAACTTCTCCAAGATGTCCTCACTTTAATCTTGCTGATTAAGACTGATGAAAAATAACGGCCATAAACATTTCCTCACCCACGGTGGTGGGAAGAGGAGAAGGGGTGTCAAGATTTGTTATTTTCAGAGAGGAAAACGCAACGTACAGAGGAAAGGGATCATCATCTTATTGCTGTCAAACCATTTTAACATGCACTTCCACGGCGCTGCCTAGCCTGGAGCCACAAGAAGCCTTGATCGATTGCACCAGCGTACAAAGAACAAGCGACACCAACGTGTTTTCAGGGAGCTTCTGCACTAACTGCCAGCTTACACTTTTGCAGAAAGGCGAAGTCACACAGGCTGCTTGTCCAAGTTGTGTCAGCCTTCTCTGTAGCACAGATTATCTGCATACTACATAAGGGCAGCAAACAGAAGAGGCTGTACACATGCACGCACACACCCCATTTCATTAGCTACTTATAAATGTAGCTTCCTTAGAAACAGATTTCTGCCTGAGGTGGTGTCAATTTTTCATGTACCAAAGAGATTGGGAGAGCTGCTGGCAGGAGGAGCAGAGGAGATAACAGGTTTATCGGGTGGCCAGCACCATGCGGCTGCTCTGTCATTTTGACAGGATAACATGGGGGTGAAGGATGGCTCTGGGTATGTCAGTGCACGCTCTTGCTGCAGAGAAAGAGTTATTCCACAAAACACGACACCAAATTAAGTGCTACATTAAAAATATTGTAAAAGCCTCCAAAGTCCTCGCAAGATCCTATTTTCTTAACGTGAAAAAAATACAACAAAATAAATATTTTTTTAAAATACATTCCAACAGATGCTCTGCTGTTTTAGAAAGAAGCCAGCATTCTGTACTTCACACCATTTTTTCCCCCACCTTCTTTTTTTGGAAGTGTTTAGAAGTGTTGACAGTATTTTAGTAGTAATATTCTCACCAATGATATATCTTCATTGCTTTTTTTCAATACTCCTTTACTAGGAAATGTATTTTAGCCATCATTTTTGCTTTGGTGCTCATATGCAGACACTTATCCATTTTATCAATAAAATCTTTAAAACTACCTAGAATCCTAAAGAAGCTGACACAGGTCTTTTAAGAATGAGGTTATTCTTTCAACATATCACTCCAGAAAATCCAGGAAATATTTAGCTGCCTGGTCAAAACGTTAAAAAAAAGTATTCTACAGAAGTTATTTCTCAACTATCTAAACCTTTTTCTTTTTTTAATCAGGTTCCTGGAAAAAAAATGCACTAGTGTGTTTCATACTCCCCCCCCAAAAATAATCACAGTTATGCCAGAATGCAACTCCTGGCCCAATAAACACCAATATCCATGTGCGAGGACACCAGTCAAAATCAGGACAAACCTTGGGGTAAGAGAAGTGCTATGGGATAAGTGGCTGAATCCATCATTCAATGATTAACGCATTTACACATGCAATCAGAAGTGAAAGGTGTTAACCTGGGAGTGAAGGTTTCTGCAGACGTGGCGGTCTCACCATTTTCCCCACAGACTGCACTAATATATACCTCACATATGCAAAATTTTAGAAGTCCATAATCACAATATTTGCTCTGGGATGGATCTTCTTTTGAAAATAATTATTAGCTGGTGCTATTCCGAGTCCTCAGAAAGCAAAACCTGCAGCTGCCCAGCTTTGATCTCAGCTGACAGAGGCCACAAGCTGTGCATCGCCCTCGGGCGACGCCTTGGGCAGCCTGCCTGCCTCGCAGTATTTTGGGAACTTCTAAATAATCATGCCAATGCTCAGCCAAAGTCCACATCACCTGCACAGAAAGAGTTATTCTCAAGCAGGGCAACAGGCAAGGCCAGAGGCAGAAGTCGTTGCCTTGCCCCCATTTCTAAGAACAACTAAATGTATTTCCTTTGAAAAGCAAACACCAAGGAGCCGTGCTCAGCACCACCAAAGATTCCTTTAAAGGAGTAACAGTTATCAACTGGCAGCTAGTATGCATCAAGAACAAATTTTTTCACATAAACACACCAAAATCTCACAAATTCATGGATATAGGAAGACAGAGGCTTCCTTCTTATTAGCAGATAACCCTGTTTTCTGCCCCATCGGCTGGTTTACCTGCACGTACCGCTTACTCTCCACAATGCCGACGCTGCAGTGCAGCACGCCGTGCCAGCCACATCCCTGGTTCTAGGCAGGTCACATCGCGTGTGCTCACCCAGCTGCACCACAGCCCTGCTTAGACCAGGATCACCTAAGCTCTCAGGGAGCCTTTCCCTCCCCAGACAGGCACAAAGACTTCAGAATGCAAGCAGTGTTTAAAACACCCTAATTAGATCGATCTTGACTTCAGCTGCGGCATGTTGGAATACAGATTAATCTATTCCATGGCTGGTGCTGGCAGCTGCAACAGCAGGAGGTCCTGTCAAATCAAGCTGTAACATTACACTCCTCTGCCTTTATTACCCCCCCCCCCCCTTTTTTTTTTTATATTTCATTATAACGGACATCTGCCTAGCAGGGGAGGAAGCGCAAGCACGTTCCCCTGCAATACTGACAGAGATGAGGCAAGCATCCTCCCAGAAGAAGGGGCAGGCGTGGGCTTCTGGGCACAGGGGGGACAGCAGCCATGAGGTGGGCAAGCAAGATATCCTGGTGAACCCAGCAGAATACATTTAAGAGCCTTCTGCCTTATAAAGAACTCTTAAGATAAAGCGTCATTTCTAATTAGGAGCAGGAAAATACCAGAAGAAAAAAAAAGCCACCTCTTTCAGAAACTTCTACCCTTCCTACACACAAAACTCTGTGGATTCAGGTCTGTTTGCTGGGAAACCTGGACAAAGGCCCCGGCACACCCTGAGGACCAGCAGCTCCCCAGCTCCGGGAGGGAGGATGTTCGCACCGAGTGCTGAGGCCATGCTGCCAGAACACCCCAGGACCAGGCGTGCATCTGCCCCAGCCTAAGTCCACAGCAGAAGAGGAGTGCCAAGAGAGAGGTGACTTCTGGCTTCTCCTCTGCACAGCTTTTGGATGCAAGCGAAATACGTTCAGACAGAGGTTTTGCAATGCAGCTTGTAAAGTCATGGAAGACTGACCACTCCTGCACTCCACTAGTGTTTCGGTTTGTTACAGAATTACAGGTGGAACGACAGGCATGCTATTCCAATGCTGTAGCATCTAATAAGCTTACCTGTTTTCACATGCATTAATACTCTGCACTTTTGAAGAGTAACCCACTCAAGTATCTCAAAATTTTTTGCCATGAAAAATCTTATTTTTAAACACTGACAACAGTAAGAAACACCGATTTTACTGGTGGTAAAGTGGGGCTTAGTAAGATCGAAAAAGCTCCCCACAATGCCCCTGTTGAGCTGGAATCCAAGCATCATGCTGAATGTAAAACAAAATTCTTTCTATCAGCTAAGATAGTTTATTTTTGTGATGTTCTTGTAGCAGAGAATGCTAACTTTAATTGAGGTAAATTTAACTCTGTACTCAGCATCATGGCTCATTCAAGTAACAGATTCCTGTCGTATGCTGGAGGGTTGATGGTAAAATAACAAATTGACTTAATAAAGTTCTGCTTCAACAGACTGACGTCCTCCCTAGGTATTCACTTCAGAAGACCACCACATGAAAAATATTTTCTGCTGGCTGGCAAAGGGTGTTCAGCTAATAAAGATACTTTTTTATCAGGCCATTTTTCTGTCGCTGCCTTTTCACTTTTCTATGCCCAGGGAACTTAGTTCTGCAGCAGGTATTCATTCCAAGGGCTTTGCTGCCTTTCAGTGTATGTTACAAAGGAGTAAGAGCATATTTACCAAGAAATGGGTTTTGCTGTTGTTGTTTTCTAAAGGAAGTGTATAGCTGAGTATCTCCAGAAGAGGATTCCTTATTGTTAGAGGGTGAACAGGCAAAAAAACAGTGACAGGAATTCTCATTTGGAAATTGGCTGAACTAATTCTCAGGTTATCAAATTAAGCATTCCTAAGTAAAACTGACATCTAAGTCAAGAGAAGGCATTTAAATGAAGATGAATTGGACAAACATCCTTTTATAGTTCATTAGACTCTCCGAGTGAGCAAACCTAGACTGCAAATAACTGTCCTGAGAAAGAACAGGAGAATATACAACCTATGAAGCAAGTTATGATTGCTTCACTACAGGCTCTCTAATTCAGAAGGAATTTGTATTTTCTCCACTTTTAGCTTACTGAGACTGTTCAAGAATTTCAAGTTATCACCCAGCCCTTCGATTTGACTGTTGCTGTGGGAAGTCCAGTACCAAGAGATTTTACACCCTTATGGACAACAAAGATAAGCCAACCCTTGGCTCTGCAACAGAAGAGAGTTTTTGGAACACAGACATTCATACAGCATCCCCTGCCTTTCAAAGTTCACAGTACAGAAGCATTATTTCAAATCTTACTCTATATTCATGCCAAGAACCACCCAGAGCCAAATTTCCGTTCACTCCCTGCAATCACACACACTACACGCTTGCCTCTCTGCCCTTCCAGCTCAGCACCACTGAAAGCCACGAGGCAGCCAGGCTCCTCTCAGGGTGCCCCATCAGAATGCATGAGCCCCTGTTAACACGACGGATCTCACAATTTTATATGTATGATGTAGTCCCCAGTCTCAGACTGACCAAGAGCACATTTTCTCCACAATTTGGCCTTTACCTTTCTACCAATGCTCACTATAGGTAGGCTATATTATACTACCATGTGTTACTTACCATATGATAAGCCACAACAAAAGACTATGGTCAAGCTATGCCGTATCATACCTTGTACGCGGTGCTCAGTCTCTGACTTGACACCCATCTGGATGATGCTACCAGAGGAATCACAGTCCTTAATCAGGAAGATTGGTTAAAAAAGTCAATCACAAAGCCAAACACTAAGCATCTAGTGGAATGAAATGCATTTCTGCAGTAATACTTGTCATTAATTCTCCACCTCCTATAACCTGCCTCATCCACCTTTCCATTCACTCCACACAATGCCAAACAGCATCCCAGGGGGACCCCACTAACGCCATTCAACAAACTCACAACAAAACCCTGTCTAAGACACACTACCGTCTACAACGACTGGCTATTTCCCTTTAAAGCTGGCCAACCTGGCTGGATACTCAAAAGTATTTTGAGCCCACAGACACAGGAAACTTCTAAACAATTTCTATCTTCAACTGCAAAATATTTCTGCTTTGAGTTGCTTCATTGCCTTAGAAAAAGGGAAGTTGCTTCGAATGAGATTTTTCTCCTAAACGCAATACCCTCAGAAGTATATAATGATCTGTACAAAGTCAGACAAAATTCAATTGTAGATAATGTGTAGTCAGTTAGACACCACCAGCCAAATCTTCAGGCTCAGATCATCCATAAAGATGGTTAAGAAATTTTCCCTTTCTTTTTTCCTAATTAGATAGTGTATATAAAGCATAAATATGTGCAGTTCGGATTTAAATTGTTCACAGGCTCCCTAGAGTAAAATAATTTTTAAACACTGACAGTGTTTAAAATGTAGCTAACCAGCACTGGCACCTTTATGCTAGCTTTTAAAAATGAGAAATACATTACAGAAAAGTTATTTTTATCAAAATTAATTTGGATTATAAATTTCTGTAATAAATAAAAGCTTACCAAGTCAGTCACATTGAGATTTTTTTTTCACCAGGGTATTCATTATTTTGTCACATTCAGAACACTGCCTTCAAGACAATAAAATAAACATGATTTTATAGACTTATCTCTTATGTAAAAAGCAACACTACTACAAAATAAAGACAAGGGGGCTATTTTCCTACCGCCACCAGACACATACAAAAGATCTTGTGCTCTAAAGACGGAGCATCGGGTGCCCGATGAGAAGAGTGTCTCTGTCGCTAACTACAGCTAAAGAATCCTCGAGCCCCAGCTGCTGCTGGTACCTGCAGCCTGGCGACACTTCTGCAGCTGCAGACAAAGGGACGCCCAGGACAGACAGAGGAGGTAGCGTCTCGCTTCTGGAGAAATGCTTCTGGCTGTTTGGTACCTCACCCAGTGCTGAAGCATTTCAACTGGGTTGTCCTTTAAGCAGTTGTAATTAGGCTCCAGGGTTAATATTCCATTTACAGCATAACCATGAGTGTCTGTCTGACCCAGTCTCAATAGCATTACAGTGAATGCGCTCACAGCGCAGCTCCTTAGAACTGCTTTTTAATAAATACTGATGCCTCTGCTACAAAGCCATTCTAGTTAATCCTTTAAAGGAATATGTTCCTCCATTTGACATATACATGAACGCTCCCCTAACAGAAGAGGATCATTCTAATTAATTTTAATTTTTTTTTAAACAGTTTGAATACAGGATAAAGTTTTTACAAGAAAAGATGACAAGAGAAGACTGAATACTAGCATTCTTTTTGATAAATAAACAAAGAGATATGCAGAAAGAAGCGTGTTCCTAGGATCAACACAGCACAGAGGGCATCAATTCTCAATCAGGCTGGACCTACACTGTTTCCTTTAAAACCAGCAGGCACCAAGGAGTCTTTGCAGTATTCCTGTTCAGCCAGTAGCTCACAAGCACCGACCATCAACCAGCAGTGCCCCTGAGCACAGAGTAATTACTGTATTGCTGGTGCAACATTTGGCAAAGTAAAAACATATACTATACTGCTCATACACATGTCAGGACAATGGCTGTGACAAGCTCCAGGGGAACCCTGTTAAACATCTCAATTAACTCCCATCGTTAGAAATTCAGAAACTCACCTGCCCAGCGATGCAAAACAAAGAAAATTGGACTTACTACCAGAGCGTTTTAGGGAGAGTTTATTTTAATAAAACTGATCTCTGCACTCATCTCAATGTCCTCCATTTCTTCTGAATATTAATGAGATGGAGGTATGATCCAAAGACTGTTTGCAAGGATCACTCCATTTTCCTGAGGGCAGATTTGCTTTTTTTCCTGTCACAGAAACAGTTAGGAACTGACCCTGTTAGGGCTTTCCAGGCTGCTACCTAATCCTCACAGTAGCCAAGATTGCACACAGATGTCATCTGCAGTCTCAAGACGAAGCAGATGAGACAGAGATTAACTCACTTTCCCAAACTAAAAAATTAAGTCAATGACATGAGCCACAGATCCAGATCTNGACCAACCATCCTGCTTCAGTCCCACCGCCTCCAAGGTGCAGAGCCCACCTCTGCAGCTATCGCAGCCTAAACGTGCCTCTCCAAGCCTCTACCTTCATTAACAGAGTGTTATAATCTTTTAATGTTGGTGCTCTAGAACAAATGTAGTAGCTCATTGCTGGCACGGTTTTCAAGAAGAAAACAGCCACTTGCTGAATTCACCCCTCCTCTGCCTCATCACCCTGGCCTCAGGAAGGACGAGAACAACCAGATGCCTCCCAAGCTGCCCCCCGTTCTGCAGCTCTTCCAGGGAAAGGGGCTGCTCAGGCCCAGCCAGTGCCTCAGCCCAGCGCCCAGCAAGGTCTGCAGAAGGCAGCACCTCCCTGCCTTTGCTTTGGAGAACATTGGGACATCTGGTTCCACCCAAGTGTGGAGGACAGTACCAAAGCAGGGTATTTGGGTTTAGAGCTCCCATTTTGTTGCTGTTTCCTTCCATTTTCCCTTGGTTTGCTGCAAGAGTTAAGGATGGAGACTAGCCAAGCCTGAGACCCACTCACACCTCTTCAGCTTTTGACAATATTCACCCTTTATAGAACTGAGATGAGTAATGAACAGGCACAAAACCTCAAGCATCACTGGCAGTATTTAAAGTTTCTTCCAAGACATAGTCAATTATCAACAAAATGGAAAAGGTAATGTTACCAGAAGCAGGAGGGACTGACCCTAGATTCAGTTCAGCATAAGGTCCTACAGTGATACTCCACAGCAGATTTCTGTTAAAGCACAGTTTTCCAGGGGAGAGGGGAAAAAAAATAGAAAAAGGGAAAAAAAAAAACAACTTCAAAAGCATGCAGTTTATTTCTGAAATGCCTGATGTTCATCGAGTCACACTTCAGTGCTCAGAGCCATGAAAACACTGCTTTTGAGGTGACATTTGTAGTTGCCTCATTACTCTTTTCAAAAGAGTTTTGCATCAAAGAGTCAGAGCTTCAAACAACAGACCCTACAGGAGTAAAATAACTTATTAACAGCACATGAAATGGAATCGCCAGGAACCGCTGATACCAAAACAAGCAGGGCAAGTGTGTCATCAACAGCTAGCCTGGCTGCCTGGACCTGAAAGCTGCAGGAGGAGGCCTGAAAAGGCTGGTGATGTGCCATTTCTTCCTTGTTGCTGGTACTTTTCAGACACTTGCCTTCCATTCACCTCCTCCATGACAATAAGAAGGATCTGGAAGCATGCCTACCTTCATGTTCTTTTTCAGTTGTCCCAACTTTCTTTATCTTTTTGGGTGATTTCATGAAGAGTGGAAAGATGGTCCTCAGACCAAGAATGTCAACAAACTTGTGACAATTGTCTGTGCCCTCCGGTCCAATCATGGCATGGTCCAGTACCTTCAGGGCACTGCTGCGGGAAATCTTCTTCTCCCTGTGAAAAGAAAGCTGCAAGTTAAGCTTTTCAGGGTTACGAGGAGCTTTGGACCATACTTCTTTAAAGAGACAGCATGAAAAGGGAAATGAATATGACAAGGAAAGCATGAAGAGTCTGAACACAAGCTCTAAGCAAGATTTTCTTCAAGAAGCCAAAACATTATATCGACAAATACTCTTTTCAAAACTGTGGCTGAGAATATTCTCTTGGTTATGTCTTTTTTAATGTCTTTTATTTCTTTTTATTTTCTATTTTCTTTTTATTTCATATAATATATGTTATTGTTATGGTTTTATTTTCTTATTTTTTATTTCTTGGCTATTGAAGAAGTTATTTCTTCACTACCTTATAAACACTAGCACAAAATGGCAGGGGAGACTGGGTTGGGTACACGAGGCAAATACTGCCACCCCAAAAAGATGAGGATTTAGATCTAGCAATAATTCAATTTAATAAAGGAGTAAGTTTGGTAAGCATAGCTTGGTGGTCAGCTGTAATGAAGAAAATTCTCAATTTTCTTCATTATCATGAATCCTCCATCTCCAGAAATCACGTTTGGAAGGAAGCAGATACATTCTGGGCTATTCTGTTTTAATGCCAGTTCAGAATGCTGATGCCGGTAACTGACACCGATAACACACAGATGGTCTGAAAATGATCTCCAAAAGTGCTGTACCTCTCAAACCAGAAAACCAAGGAAAATTTAAAATATCTTGTGAAACATGAACAGAAAAAAGCAATCACAAATACAGCCCATAAAACCAACACATCAGGTAAACGTCGGCAGGAGCTAATGTAAGCTGAAGAACGAGAGGCCCCCAGGGTCCCCAAAGGCCAGGCCAGGCACACATTCGCCCCAGAGCAGGACAGTCACAAGCCCCACCACCTTCTACCTCAAGTGCATGGCAATCTCCTCTGATTTTCTCTTCTCTAAGAGAATTTGTTCTCTAACAAATATATAGCTACATGTACATATAAAAATAAATCCTCCCAGAAACAAGCTGTGCTCTTCCTCGGGGGAGACAACAACAGAACGACTCTCCTTGGACACACACTAGTTGCTCTGCACTACTATAAGGTGTTCAGATATTATTGTGGACCTGGGTTCAGGATTTATAGAGTAAACCGCTCATGCAGTTCAGCCCCCACCTCTTTCCCCCCACAGAGGCAGCAGCACCCATGCTGCCCTGGCACACACCTGCCAAAGCCAGCAGTGCGGGACCAGCCTGCCCACCTGCAAACAGCGCACGCGGAGCTGCCCAGCAGCTGGCCACCCGGACCTCACGTCCATCAGCAGGGTCTTCTTGTCCAGGGCTTCCTGAAGCCCAAGCTCCAGAGCGCTGTGGAAAACGCTTTCCCTTTAGAGTTCTACCTTTGTGAACCCCTAACAACATGCAAACTGAAAAACCATGTATTAACACCCTAACCTTAAAGAAAGCCACTTTGCCCAGTGCAGCCGTGGGTGCTGCTGATGGGCACGAAGCAGTTGTTGAAAGCACCTCATGCAGCTGGGATCTAGTGCAGCAGCAAGTTCTACCCAGGAGCAAAAAGCAGTGCAGGAGCATGGCTCAACACCCCTACCTTCTCTCTACAGGGAGCTAAAAATAAAGTACTACTTAGGCCAGACAATATAAGAAATGTTTTCAGGGGAAGTAATTGCATATTGATCAGCATTTAGGAAGGTTGCACAGAGCTGATCTCTGGAATATTCATTGGGTTTAAGTTCAGGCTTTTAGAGATCAATAGCTGCTTGACTGGACTGTCTAGAGTTGATTTTATTTGAAATATTTATTCTGCCGGAGGACAAGCAGTTTATCTTAGTCTCATCTGAGCTTATTGAGGTAACTTTTAGCTGAACACTAATTCAAAGACAAGCATACGTAAGTATCACCAAATAGGGAGTGACCTCAGTCTTCATAGGGAACTCTGAATTACAACTTTATTTGCTAACCATTGTTTTCCTCCTCTTAATACCTTTACGTCTGCGAAAACTATTTTGGTACATTTATTATTTCAGAAAGAAGATGTGCTAACATTATTTGGACTTTCCACATTAGCATAACACAAGCTCTCATTTTCCAAAGTACTAGCAAAAGCAGAATACTAGATTTCCTGGAGAAGTGCTGCATAAAATGGTTCTGTTTAATTAACCAGAAGATTTAGTAAAGAGACAGTCTAAGTTTCCATGGGGTCATTAGGAACAGCAGGACAAGAAAACATAAAAGGATTTTAATAATCTTAAACAATATACCCTGAAATAGCTATAGTCAAGCTTTGGGGAGTCATACAGAGTTGTCCATTTTCACCTTGTTTTTGCTGTACAGGAGCAAATGTTTTTTTGAGGGTCAAGGAAAGCCACTGAATAGCTGCAGAATAGAAAATTGTGTTACCCAAGTGATGCACATTTCCGTAAGCTCCCTTTGCTGCATTTGTCTATGTGCATACACACACACCTTCGGTTAATAACTGGGAAAGCCACACGTCATTTTTCCTATGCTACAGAGAATCTTTGTGACACATCCCCTGGGAACTGAGTGGCTGCATCTCCTCCAGACCTTAACAAAATTTTACAGCAAAAGCAATAAGCTTCCTGTCAGCGTGCGCAAGAGAACTGACATTACAAGCCTGCTTTTCTCTTTTTTGGCTTTGTAAGGTAAACTGCATTTAGGTTACCAAGGCAAGGCTGAGGACTGTGTACTAAAAAGTGCTTCCTGACCTAAAAAAAATAAAATTGAATTTAATTCTATATGACATTTATAAACTTTCCACTGCTGGCTACCACCTTGATAAGCCATCTTACTTTTCATAAAGACACTCCATAAAACGAGCGAGCCTCCATTACTGCAGAGATGCAAATCAAATAATTATACATACCTGTGCTCTCATCCTACTTCAAAATTCCCTACTTCATTTCTGCTGTCACAAGCCCTGTCCTTCTCAATCTGGTCTTCTCTCAGACCCCTCTGCTCACCTCCCTCATACCTGCTCTGTGAAGCCCCGCTCCCAGGGGCCAACTGCAAGTCCCCCTCCACACTGCAGGTCCGAGACCACAACACCAAGTCCAGGGCACAGCTTGCTATAGACATGCACGTAAAGCGCATCAGCCACACTGTGCTCATTTTCAGGTGTTACCACTGTCTCCCCATAAACTATGAGAAGTTCACACAATACATCATCATCTTCTGCTGTTTGCCATACATTTTAAGGCTCAGCGTAACAAAAAGTAGTCCTGTTTTCATTCCTGTCTATAGGAATCTCTCGAGCATGTTAAACGCTCAGCTGAAAGATGCTGTACTTCTCTGCAGGTCTGTGTGCATGACCATTATTAACAGAACAACTTGGCTAGATGTATTGGGCAGCACTAGATACAGAATGCTATGTTCTCCAAGACGGTAATAGAGATTCAAGCCTGATATCTTTATTCTCACACAGCTTATCTATCTCACATCATGTCAATAAGCTTTCAACTTTGCTTATTTGTCCTTTCATCTGCACAGACCATGGTACAATGATTAACCGCCTTCAAAGTAAAAACAAAAAATAACAGATCTCTCCCCCCAGTCTTCAGAGGACACCGACAGGAGAGAAAAATATTCTGCCTTGTTTGTGGGCAAGGTGGTCAATCACAACTGAATGGCATTTCTATTCTTTGTTGTTTATCATGAAGGTATCAAGAAGATACAGAAGTGTAATACTCCCATGCAGCTCTCTAGATCACAACTATCAAGGTTCACTCCCTATTTAAAATGCTAGCCTACAGTTACCAACACAGTACTGCACAAGAAAAACTGAGTACCTCTAAGAGCTTTTAAGCATACACCACGAGAAGTCCCAATGATAACAGAGGTTAACAGAATTAATAGCCATTTAGTATCTTCTGGATATTAAAATATGCAAAAAACCCACAAGCAAACAAACACCAAAACCTTGCAGCATCAGTTCTCAGACAATTTGCTTTGTTTGGTGGTTTGAAAGCTACAGAAACATGCTCTATTTTCCTCACCAAAGCACTAAGTCCAGCAGAGCTTTCTGCCTTCAGTCACACCATGACCTGCAAAAGCAAGTACCCTGCCATGGCAGCAGCTGAGCATGCCCAAAGCTGCTTCTCCTAATGTAGCCACCTCCTCTTAGCATCCATTCCCTAATTTTCATCACCATAAACCGCTGCTTTTACCTTAATCACCACCTATGCTCTCCACAGAGCACTTGACTAACACCATTCATTCACTTACTACTTACTGCTGACAAAGCACCAAAACTTAGAACCCAGAAAGTTGGTTTTTGCCAAGAGATAGCAGAGTTCAGCATCGCATTCCTGCAGTTCTGAAGACCTGAGTTAACTACTTAAATAATAAATATAAAGTCATGTCTGTGTCATTGCCTACCAGAAGCAAGCTTACAACACCAGTAAGGAAATACCACACCTACTAAAAGTAAAAGCTTCAGGACAGCATTGAGGCTCTGGCCCAGCCAGTCAGTCTGAAGTATGGAAGTAGCTTTAGGCATGTGCTGATTATCACTGATTTCACATGTTTTAGGTTACGTGCATGATTACCTGTGTCAGAATCCTGAAGTTTCATTCATTAGGAGTATTAAGGCAAACAAATAAAACTGTGTATAGGAATGAACTGACATGTCAACAACATGGATAGTGTGAAATACTAAGAAAAGCAGTTGGCAGCTCTTCAAAAGAGGAAGAACATGAATCAGCAATAAAAGTACCAGCTTAACACCTTCAACTCTAGTCCGAAGACATTATTAGAAGCAAGAAGTTTACTCTCTCTGTCGCTGTGTTGCTCTCTCTAAATGAGATTTGCAGTATAGGACAAGTCCAGGCCAGAAGGGAGCTGGTTTCAGAATAAGACTCAGTCAACTATCAACTCACATTATTTGCTCAAACAGCCAGGTAAGAACAACTTCAACTTTCCTACTAATCTGAACTAGATTAGAAAAGTTTACAAAAAAAAAAATCAACTGTCAGTATAGTCCATGCTTATGGACAGTAGTGATATAAGCTTCTAGAAAATATTCCATAAACTGTTACTTTTTTTTCCATTGTTGCTTTACCAATCCCATTTAGACCGTAGAGTAAGTTAGGTTCCTAAGCATCAAAAGACTGAGGTCTTGGAAACTCCCTCCATTAGACATAGCTGCTTCTGGCAGTTAAGTCATGCTTTGTCCCTCCTAACCCCTTCACAACTACTGGGTGAGGGGTGGGGTGGGGATTGCATCCAGGGAGGAATTTTCCTCTTGTCATAATTTTCCAGCTGGGATCCTGGTACAGAGAGTGGTAGAGTCCAAAAATTGGGGAAAAAGCTATTAAAAATCCAAATATTGAGTCCCACCCACATGGCGCAAGAACTCCAAGTAATTAGTTCTGCAAGGCTAACTTAGCAGCTTAGTACTCGAGGCAGAGGGAGACTTCCCTCTCATTCTTAGTTTTGGAGCTTTTCTTTAATTAGCCTCAAGAAAACCCAGTGTTCCTATTTGAATAATCCACGTTTGGTTATTTATTCAGTTCCCTGCTGCTGTACGTTACCCAGCCATGCACTGCAGGAATACATCATTTCTTGTTGGTGTTTGCTACCCAGCCACTGTGCGCAGCCTAGCACACCACAGAAAGCCAGCCAGACCCCCACTGCGCCCAGTCCTGAGGTCTAGAGGAAGCCAGTCAGTGCAGAAGATGCAATTCAGTACCAGGCTAGGAAATAAAAGTGAAGAGAGAGCAGAAAAGCCCTGGAAATTCACAGTGTGACAAAACATGTCACAAGAAGAAATGCATACTTATGCCCATTTCACAAAAGCAATTTTTGTATCAACATCCAGAAAAATTCACCCGCTCAGAGGATACACAACACAGTGAAGCTTGAACTGGGGAACAAACGGAAAAACATTTTCCCTAGAGACATCCAAAGGTTCTCTCTTACCCTCACAGTGATCTTTTAAATCCTTAGAGGATTAGTGGCCTGACCTACAGTATTCTTTCATCTGGGCATCTGTCACACAGATCTGCACTGTTACTTTCCATCAGCTATTGTAGTAACCCCAGTTCTTAGGAAACAAAGCTAAAGACAAAGAATGGAGCTTGTATGTCTGAGAAGGTCCAACTTACATGCTGGGAAAAAAGAAAGCGAAGATGGACAAATATGCTAACACAAAAATTTTATAAATGGAAAAACATAAATATCTAGCCAGAAGGTGTGTTGGTACGTCAAAAGCAGGCAAGAAAATCAAAAAGGTATCTGGGTACCTAAGCATCAGATTCATCAGCTGTAGACCCTCTCCTTTCAGGAATCGATCACGATTGGAACTGAGCATTAGGCAGGAGCAAAGGGAGTCAAACAGGTTCTCCATCATTTCCTGTTCTTCTGCTGTACTAGGGTTGTGTCGTTTAAACACCTGCGTGACAAAGAAAGCACAATTATCCCAAAATGGAGGGCCCAATTTGGTCCACACTTCATAGAGTATACATGAACATTTTACATCACAAGCCTTCAGCATCTGATATGCACAAGCCAGCAATCATACACGTCACTGACGCATTCTCTCTTGTAACTCTGCTGCCCTTTTTACTGCCCTGGCTGTATATCAACAAATGTGCAGCAGTCTAACGCATGACTTAAAGACAATACAGGGAAAGGCAAATTCACCAACTGCGCAATTCACAGAAGTATGTGGATAAGCTTGTTACCAGATTGCTCTTAGGCACAACACATACCTGAGGGTGCTGCAGACAGTACTACCTCAAGAAATATGAAGCAAACTACAAACACATTACCTTCAGCTAGCTCAAACATAGGCACAATGCAGCCCAGTACTTGGAGTGGAGAATGCTGAAGTTGGCCAAATTCCAACCCTGCCTATCTCCAACTTGCCATGCAATTATAACAAAGTAATTTAACTTCTGTCTACCTCAATGCTAATGTCTTTAAAACAGGGATTAACCTCACTTACCATGGATGATACACTTGCATGGAAGTTATTCAGGCACTATACTACCATGAAACATAAAGCATTTCTGTGCCTCAGTATCTACAGATTGCTAGGACAGTGCTACACCCAGAATCTGTTCCACCTCCTCACACCCAGCCTGCAAGATTCCTGGCGGTAGAGAGGGTGTATGTGAATTACTCACAGATAACTGCTGAAGCAGCACATCGATCCCATCCAGCTCCCCAAGCAATTCTCTGTTGTCTAGACGGAGGTGGGGGGAAGGGAGAAAAGAGAGAGAAAAATGAAGCTAACTGTCAGATTTTACAGCCATCTAACACTGATACATCACCGAACAAAATCAATACGGCTTGACAGAGTACAAAAGCTGCAGAGAAAGAGAGGGCGCACGCGTATGCGAGGGAGCACACGCGTGGGAGAGAGAGCACAAGCAAAGGGAAGCTGAAAGCAGAAGTGTTGTTGTGATCTGAAAGAAGCCTAGATCCTACCCTAACAGAATATCGATACCAGAGTCATGTCTCACCATCGTTATTCTGGAGCAAAATAGCCAGCACCTCACTGCAGTACAGCTTGTTGGCATCAAAAGGCATCTTAGCCTGTTGGTGAAGAAGGAACAAGAGGCTCATCAGGGCACAGCTCCCTGTGTTTCACTGATTTGAAGAACACATTAATCAAATCACTGAACGCTTAAACAAAAATACAACAGCAGTAATTTTGCAGTATGCCTCAGTGACAAAACAGTAATAATTCTCTCCGATTCAGGGGTGATGGGGTGTGGGCAGGGGGGGTGTGTGTCTGTGCGTGTGTGTGAGCATTCGCGCACGCATGTGTAGAAACTCAGTTCTGATCCTTCACAGTCCTACATAAGTAGGTTTGACCAAATTGGCTCAAAACCCCCAAGAATAGTCTCCAGTTGTTTGCAACATGGGATCTGTTTCCTGTGATAAATTTTTCCATGATTTTACAGGAGTGCATGGGCATATCCCTATT